>CM057389.1:34022500-34260000 GCA_030015415.1 Cynopterus sphinx | reverse complement strand
AAATACTTCAAAGTAAATTTGTTTATATGAAACTCGCAATTCTACTACTAGAGCTGGCATTATTTTTTAAAATAAAGCCTTACAGAAGATCTAATGCAAAGCCCAAAGTAGGAAATAGGAGTACTTTCACTGTGTACTGTTGTTCCTGATATTATAAAGGCTTTTATGCGTTGGTTCTCCTTTCTGTTAATTTGTTCATTATCTATCTATAGCTTTTCTAGTAAAAAGAAAACATTGAAAATAACCATTTTTAATCTAAATAAATGCTTCTATTATCTATTGCTAGTTTATACTGATATATAAACACACAATGATAAAGTAAGTTTTAATATGTGCACAGTAGACATAAACATTCAAACAAAAATCTTTGGAACAGACATTTAAAAACTTGAAGCCCATAACAACAACAACAACAACAACAAAATTTTAGAATTTAATCAACATAAAAGACTCTACAACACTGGCTCAGTTTTCTTTATATGCAAGATTCTCTGACCAGTAAAATGAGACAATGTTTAAGTTCTTGGTTTGAATTTGAAAATACAGGATTTCTGAATGAATTAATTTTAAAAAAATATATCTTACATTTCAATCACCATTACAAACAATATTATATTAATTGCCAGTGTACAACATAGTGATTAGACATATATAAAACTTAGGAAGTGATCACCCTGTTATATCTAGTATCCATCAGAGACCATACATAATTATCATAATATTATTAAATATATTCCCAATGCTATACGTTATATACACATGACCATTTTGTAATAGTAATTTGAACCTCTTAATGACTTCCTCCCTCACCTGTCCCCCAACCTTTCTTCTATATGGCAACTATCAAAATGTTCTCTGTAACTATAAGGTTGTTTCTTTCTTTTTTTTTTGTCTGTGTGTGTACACTTATTTATTTTAGATTCCATATATAAGTGAAATCATATGGTATTTGTCTTTCTCAGTCTCAGCATACAATGCTCTAGATTAATCCATGTTGTTGCAGATGGCAAGATTTCATTCATTTTATATGACTAAATAGTGTTTCATTGTATATATGTTTCATATCTTCTTTATCTATTCATCCATTGGTGGAAAACCAGAATGCCTCCAAATCTTGATTATTGTAAATAATGCTGCAATGAACAATTGGATTTACATGTCCCTTCAAAGTACTGTTTTAGGTTACTTCAGATAAACCCAGAAGTGGTATTATCAGGTCCTTCTTTGTCTCATGATATTTTTGTTTTAAAGTCTAATTTTTCTGGTATAAGTATTACTATCCCAGCTTTTGTTGTTGTTGTTGTTGTTGTTGTTGTTGTTGTTGTTACCATTTTTCATGAAATATCTTTTTTCTATCTTTTCACTTTCAATCTGTCAGTATCTTTCAATCCAAAGTGAATCTTTTGTAGGCAGCATTCAGCCATCCTGTGTCTTTTAATTAAAGATTTTAAATTTACATTTAAGGTAATTATTGATAGATATGTAGTCATTGCCATTTTATTATTCATATTTTTTATCTTTTTCTCCCCTTCTTTTTCTTAAATATGTCTCTTTTACATTTCTTGTATTATTGGTTTGGTGGTGATGAACTCCTTTAGCTTTTTTCTTGTCTGGGAAACTCTTTACCTGTCCTTGAAGTTTAACTGATAGCCTTGCTGGATAAAGTAGTCTTGTTTTTAGGTCTTTGCTTTTCATCACTTTGAATATTTTGTTCCAATCCCTTCTTACCTACAAAGTTTCTGTTGTGAAATCAGCTGTTTTATAGGAACTCCCTTGAAGGTAACTACGTGTTTTTCTCTTGCTGCTTTCAAGATACTCTTCTTGTCTTTAAACTTTAGTGCTGTGTCTTGGTGTAGGACTCTTGGGGTTCATCTTGTCTGGCACTCTTTACACTTCTTGGGCTTGTATATCTATTTCCTTCACCAGGTTAGGGACATTTTCCATCATTATTTTTTCAAATATGTTTTAAATTTCTTGCTCTTTCTCTTCTCCTGGTACCCCTATGATGTGAATGTTGATAGGTTTGTTGTTGTCTCTATGTTCTCTGAAACTATTCTCATTTTTTTAATTCTTTTTACTTGTTGCTGTTCTGATTGGGTGTTTTCTGCTACTTTGTCTTTCAAATCACATCTGGTGGATTGCTTGTCTCTCTTTAGTTTAGTATTTTTTCCCCCTGGAGCTTTGTTCTTATCTTTTGTTTGGGACTTTGTTTTGTTCTGTTTTTTTCATATTGACTGCCTCCCTGTGTTTGTTTTTATGTATTAGGTAGAATTGCTATGTCTCTTTGTTTTAGTAAAGTGGCCTTATGTAGTAGGTGTCCTGTGGTGCAGAATCCCAGTTGTCACCTGAGCTGGGTGCTCCAGGTATGTCTCTTCTGTGAGTTTTGTATGCTCTACTGCAGTAATTGAGCACTGATTATTGTTGGATTGTCAATGGGAGGGATTGACCTTCAGGCTGATAGGTTGTGAGAACTGGCTGTGATTACAGTGGAGGAGCTGTTGTGCAAGGGTATACCTTACAGAGCAAGATTCGCTTTAGTGGAGCTCTGGTGCCTGCCGAGTCTGCCCTTTGGGTGTGTCAATTTTGAAGGTGGGTGGGTGGTGCTTTGGTGTGTTATAGCTACTGAGTGTGCTGGTTGTGGGGTCTCTTAAGAGGGGCTCTGGTACAGGACAATAGCTACCACTGCCTGTAACCTACCAGGGACAGTTGGTGTGAGCTACAAAGTGATCTGAAGGTAGATGCAACTTTTGCTGGGCTTAGAAGTGCCTGGGATAGGCTAAGTTTTGAACTGAGGCTGGCTGCTGCTAGTGACAGGTTTGGGGCTACTTAGCAAGAGATTGGGGGCACAGTAAGGCCAGATGTTGCTTGTTTTGGGTTTTGAAGCTCTGAGAGTTTCTAGAAAAGTCAGCAGCATGAGACAAGATAAGCAGTTTGTATGGAAAACCCAGTGGAAGTGGTTTGTGTGGACTCACAAATTTGGTGGAGTGGGGTCTCAGGAAATCACCAGGTTGGGGCAAATGGTCTTAGCTAGGCTGATGGAGACTTAGAATGGTGCTCACCCGTGTGTGCAAGCTGGGGGGTGTAGAGGGCTCAACCAAGGCTTCTTCCAGCACCTCTGTCTGATAGAAAGCTTTCCATCCAGCTTTTGCCCTATAGTCAGACAATTCATTTTCACTCCAAGTATCCTTAGCACCTTACAAGCTGCTGCCTCTACACTGGAGCTCTGAGTGAATGAGTCTGTCAGTAAGTCCATGTACAGGCCCCATAAGAGATATACCTGGGCCTCCAGTTGCCCTTAATTTTACTCAGTTATAATCTCCCCTGGTTTGCATAGCTAGAAGTTATGGGGACTTCTCTTTCTGGCATTGGAATCCTAGAGAGTCTGGTGTTGGTCTGGAATCCTTGCTCCTCAGGGAGATCTTCTGCAGCCAGAATAGCCCTCCTAATTTTTAACTGCTACATGTGTGTATGGGGGACCATCCCAGTCCAGTTTCACATCTTTACCCCTTCTATTAGTCTCCACATGGCTTCTTCTGTATATTCTTAATTATAGAACTTCTGTTTAGCTAGACTTCGGGCAATTCTCAGTAATCATTGTTCTGTAGTTTAGTTATAATTTTGAGGTGGTCATGGAATAAGGCTAGTAGAGCATTTATCTACTCTGCCATCTTGACCAGAAGCTTCCCCAGTTAATTTACCATAGCACAGGCTGATCACTGAGAATATTTTTTTTTTACTGATCAGCACTGATTAATTCAAGTAGACCTTAAATTAAATCACACTTTCTACTGAGATTTACCAGTCTCCTCTAATTTTCCAAGTACCTGCTGGTCCCATTACACTTCCTAATCTCAGTACTACCTTCATTCCCAGCCACAACATCCAAATGTATCGTTGACATCTTCAGAGAACCAATCAGTTAATTCCATAGTGATTATTAAAAAGTGCTACTTAGTGATTTAGGCTTTCTCCTTGAATCATTTATAGCAGTTATCTTGCTAACTACAGCCTCTAAAATCAGTATTAGTCTCACTTTGTTGTGTAGATCTCTAGGTCTGAACTGAATAATTCTGCTTAACAGGAATCCAAAAAGACACATAATTATGATGTGTCACTGTTACAGACTAAATTGATACAATTTCCCACATGCTAGATACTTTGGGGAAAAGCAAAAACAACACCAGCCTGTGTATCTTGACCTATTTTCTACTGTGACTTTTGAACAGCCATATGTATGCAATCAGTGCTTTAATAAAAGACTCTTAGATTTGCCAAAAGAAAAGCTTGACCTTAATCAGGAACTGATTTCACCAGGGATGAATGAAAAAGAAGAAAAATGTATTTGATTCCCCTTAAGCTCTCCATTAACAAAGTAAGGTCAAATATGTAAAATATATGTTTTGTTAAACTAAAGAATCACTTGGCTCTAACTCTTTAAGTGTAGCTAAACTGTGTGCATGGCTAAAAGGAAACAAAAGACCAATAATGCTATTTATATTCATTGTAAAACTTTGTGTGGAATGTAAAAGAGAAAGTGAAGGTCTAACTGATCTTGAGGCTGAATTGCCACGAGGGCCTAAAGAGTTGATGATGAAGAGCGAGAAAATTATAGAAAACATAATCTACAAATTCAAATCAAACTTTGACATGTGAAATGATGTCATTATAACTAACGGTCTAGTTGGGACTTTTTATTGTTTAACATTATATGTCTTTAGCACAGGACATGATATCACCTAATAGAGTACGATACAGTTCAAAGCAGGCAGATGCTTAAAAACAATAGAATTTAAACAATAGAAAACTGATTTCCAAAGTTCAAGGACATCATTGGAAAGTACAATTAAATGTAGGCTAAAAAACGTAAGAGAATTTTATATACTCTTTGGAAATGTTATTAAGATTAATATTTTTGTCAAGTAGAAAATATTTTTTTTACTTAAGACAGGAAGAGAGAGTAGATGGAGTTGCTCAGGGTAGGAGGAAAATTGGTAACATTTAGAAGCTTCACATAGGATGATCTCTATTTTCTGTTTGAAGCAGGATATAAGATTATGCTCTGAGGGGTGTGACATCTACAGAGTACTATGATGAACAAACAAAAACAGCATTAGATCTCACAAATTACTGAGTATAAAAATTTCCCCACCATGAGTTATTAAATTAGAATTAGAGTTTTTTGTTTTTTGTTTATGTAATGATCTGTGTTCTAAGCCAGGCTCTGTCCATAGAATAGTCTTTGGGTGTCCTAAAATCAATATTTTGAGAAAGTAGGGGAGATGATGGTGGCCCCTTAATTTGTTTATTTCCTTTCAAGATATCAAGGATAATGCAATTAAATGTCTGGTGAAGTGGATTTAAAAATTAAATCATCTAGCTTTACTAAACTATGAAAAACAAAATAAGTAGGTTAAAATTATTCCTTTACAGAAAGCCTGAGCTCAGAATAGTACTACTATGGGTGGCGCAAGTCAACAAGAGATGGCAGAGCTGTCCCTTCTCCCTCTCCCATTCAAGCTCTTCCATCAATAATATGATGAAGTTGGTCATCAATAATCTAAACAGATATCCAAGAAGCTGACCAAAAGGAAATACAAATTTATTAATTAGAAAAAGTATTTCATTAGGTTACAAATTAATCTTGAAGAGAAAACTTGAATTAAGTGTGGACCATGATTTAAAATATAAACTACTAATAGCATAACAAGTAAGACAATTAAGTATAAGTATGGAGAATATGGAGAAAAATATTTATAATTTTCAAAAAATATTTAAAGTGATGAATACTCAACTTAGTATTTTACAAACTTTTAATTAACTTAATGAGAAATATTTAAAAATCTTGCTTGGGTTTCTTTCTTAATAATAAAAGGGGGAAAATGCCAAATAGCTTTGGGGAAACACTTGTTCTTCCTTCTATTGTACAAAAGGTTGAAGTAATACATGGAAATTAATATGTCAACAATATATGAATCATCCATTCTCCAGCAAATGCTGCTAGAAGATGCATAAAAGTTGTTGTGTTTATTTAAAATCTTAAAAGAGAGAAGGAATCCTGTAACCTTGTTGGGAGATTTGGTACACCATTTCGCTGTATAGATGTGTGTTAGGACAGGCAATCTTTAACATACAAACCCAAATTCCCAATGTTATAAAGCAAGGAAAATCCATTTCTTACTTATCCAATGTCTTCTGAAGGCCCTCTTGATCAGACATTCGGCTGAGCATCTGTCCTGCAAGAATTAACCATGGAGAGTTAGGCATTTGCTATCATGTGCCCTCATCATGCAGAGCCCTTCACTTTCAGACGTATATAGGAGCAACCAAGCAGGAGATCAAGAAGGACACTGTGTGGCCAGGCCTGGATGCAGCTCCTTTTACTTCTGCTCATGTTCCCTTTTCCAGAGCCCAGTTATGTTGTCTCATCTTGATTCAAAGAGCTGACAAGTATAGTCTCCCCATGTAACAAAGAAAGAAATTAAAGGTGTGTTTCAACTGTTGTGATATATTTCTAACATGTCTAGGCTTGTGGTATTTGATCAGTTTTGTTTAAAGAACAAAATTCTGAGAGTCCTTCAAGAGCAGGCATGCCAAAGAAAGTATATTCTAACATAAATTAAGCAGTAAATAAAAGTGACACTTTATTGAATGTTTGTGAAGTTTTGACCAGAAGGAAAGCAAAATAAAACAAAAAACCCTGGAGTAAGGCAACAGAGATAGTACCACACATGAAAATGAACATATTTCATAATTCATAGGCAAAGTGCTTCAGTAAGGAAGTTAAATTTAGGGTGAATAAAGCCAGCAATGTTGTTGATTTTATAAAAACATATAAAATGTCATGAGACCTTGACAATAATTCATGATGAAAGGGCAGAGTAATTCAAACCCTCCCTCTATGCCACACTGATGCTTCCTGATCATAGCATGGCATAGTATACAAAAACTGTCAAATTTCAGAATAAGCTGTGAGCAAATTATTTACTAAAAACAAGTATTCCATATTTTTTGAGGTTTTCTGTGATATGTAGTTTTCATCTAATAGACACTTGCGCCTCTGCCAGCAATGGTAGATGAGAAAAAATATCAACAACCCACTGATGATAAAAACTCTGAGGAAATTTAGAAGACAATTTCTTAATCTGATATAGGACAGCTATGAAAAATCTAAAGCCAACATTACATTAAATGGTGAAATATTGAGCACATTCCCTCCAACACAGGGAACAAAGCAAGAATTTCTATTTTTCTACTTCTCTTGAACATTATGCTGAACGTGGTGAAAGCAGAAATCCTTGCTTTTTTTGGACTGTGCCCAATGCTCCCTGTTAAAGGAAGCAAAAAAGGAAGGTGTATAAGTTGGAAAAGGAGATATAAAATTACTTTTATTTGTCGACAATATGATCATCAATATAGAAAATCTTAAGTAATATAAAGAAAAAATGAGTAGAAGTAATAAATAAGCTTAGCACAGTTCCAGGATATAAGACCAATATACAAATATCAGTTGCATTTTATGTGCTATTGAAAAACAATTGCAATATTAAACATCACATTCATATTAGCATTAAAAAATACTTATGAATATACATAACAAAAGATGCTCAGACACATGCACTTAAAACCTCAAATCAATGCTGAGAGAAATTAATAAAGACCTAAATAAATGGAAAGATATATCATGCACATGGATTAGAAAAATAAGGTTGTTAAGATGTCAATTCTACCCAATTTGCTATATAAGTATGATACAATCCCAATAAAAAGCTCAGCAAGATTTTATTTGAAAATTGACAAGTCAATTTAAAATTTATATTAAATTAAAAATTTGTTAATTAATCAAAAAATCTTAAAACAGACATTGTTAAAGAATTTATACTATCTGTTTTGAATATTCACTATAAACCTATAAAAAAACAACACAGAGTGATATTGACATGAGGATAGACATAGTAATTAATGGAACAGAATAAGGAATCCAAAACTAAACTCACATTTATGTAACCATTTGACGAAGATGACAAAATAATGCAATGGAAAATGTTTTTTATGTAAAAACTATGTAGTAAAACCTATATAGCCAATAGAATGACTAAAATTAAGAAGACTGGCAATAATACTAAGTGCTGGTGAGAATTGGGAGCAAATGGAATTTTTGTGTGCTGCTGGTTTGAATGCAGAATGGTATGGCCACCATAGAAAACAGTTTAATAGTTCCCTCTGTAGGTATGCCTAAACGTATATTACCCAGCAATCCTACTCTTAAGTATTTACCCAAGAGAAATAACTACATATTATTTCACTGACTTGCACTTTAATGCCTAGGGCAGCTTTATTAGTAATAGCCAAAAATTAGAAACAGTGCTATGTGCATCAACTGGTGAATGAATGTGATACATGCATACAATGGAACAATGCTTAGCAATAAAATAAAAGACTGATACATGCAAGAGCATCAATGCATCTCCAAAAAATTTATGCTAAGTGAAAGAAGCCAGATACAAAACTGCACCATGCTATTTATATGGCACTCTAGAAAAATCAAAAGAACAACATGCAGATCAGTGTTTGCCAGGGTGGTAGGTGAGGGGTTACTTGCCAAGGGGCAGGAACAGACCCTCTGGGGTGACAGGACATTCTACATCATGTTATTGTGAATGTTCACATGAATATACCTATTTTAAAATATCAAATTATATATTTAAAATTGGTGATCTTTATTTTATGTAAATTGTATCTCCATAAAATTTTTAATATTCTTTGGGATTTGGATGTTGATTATTATCATTATTACAATGCCTATTGAAGTTTAAAAATTGAAAATAATATTGTATTTATTTTCTATTACTGTTCCAAGTTACCACAAATTTAGCAGCTTAAAACAATAACACGAATTTTTGATGGGCTCTTCTGAGTTCTCTGTTTAGGGACTCATGGACAGAAATAAAAGTGCCAGCCATCTGGAGGCTCTAGGAGAAGATCTGACCTCAAGCTAATTTAGGTTGTTGGCAGTACTAATTCTCTCATGGTTGTAGGACTGAGGTTTTCATTTATCTGACATGTAGTGCCTTCCATCTTCAAGCCAGCAATGACATGTGCAGTTCTTCTCATACTTTGAATCTCTGAATTTTCCCTTTCTATCTTTCCCTACTGCTTTTAACAGCTCATTCGATTACACTTAACCTACCTGGATAATCCAGGATAATATCTTTATTTTAAAATCACCTGTCGTTAGTAACCTTAATGACACCTGCAATGCTTCGTTTTCTATATAAGGTAACATGCACAGTCATGGACATTGGGGTGTGAATCTTTTGGGGTATCATAATGTTGCCCCTACAAACAGCCACTACCACTTATAATGATAACAGCTAACAGGCATTGAGCAAAGCCTATTGTGTGCCAAACAGTAGGTTAAATGCTTTAAAGTCATTGCTGAAGTTGATCTTCCTGGCTACCATACAAGGAGGACACTATTTTTTGGTCATTGTTCAATGTGGAAAATGAGCATGGAAAGGTTTGTAAATTGCCAGTATCACTTGACTAGTTAATGACAGGGCAGACATTATATTCATATCTCTCTGGTTACAAAGTACTGAATGAATGATGGTTGTATTTTGGTCACTATGTTATTCTTGTTAACTGATTTTATTTTAATCAAAATAACTATGGCCTCTCACCAGTCCCTCATTCAGAATTGCTTGAATTTTTCTCTTACAATGTTGCACTGCTTTTTCAATTATGTAACCAGCATTTGTCTTTTCACTGAGTGATAAGTGCCCTGAGGGGGACCATATATGTCTGTTCAGTGCTGTATGTTCATGTCCCAGCTTATGCTGGTTCATGGTAAGGGCTCAGTAGATATTGTTGACTGAATGAATGAATGAGCAAGTGATCTACATGTTAGTATACACCCACCCCTCTTCTGTTGTCCTGTCCAAAGGCTGATCATTACCCCATGCCTTTAAGATAAATAGAAACAACAGTGATAATATGATGCAAGCTAAAAGCATGCACTATGTCCCAGGCTTGCACTCTGACTAATTATGACGTTCTATCAGTGTATTCTGGAAAAGATTACTATGCTCTGCCACCTCTCTATTCTCAATTCTGCAGAGAGCCCATTCTTTTATAATAATATAGCTCATACTTTGTCTTATCATATCTAAATTAGTGAACAAATTGAGCCTTCCCTTATTCTAGATTTTAGGACTATCCTGGACTAGCATGTCCCAGGGACTGAATTACTTAATGAACCACAGAGATAAACGTATGGTTTTTCTGGACTATTGTGTTCACAACTCTCCCATATGAATTTATATCAGGGATGATCAGAGCCTAGCAGGCAGGAATTAGGCATAATCCATGAGTACCTAATGTGACTCACTTGGCATATAGTGAGCACTCAAAATATTGGTTAAATGAATGAATGCAACCAGTGTACCACATGACCCCATGACTTCCTAGTAATTTGTAATCTTAAAGAGTCTTTCTCATTGAAGTATGAAAGCATATCCACAAATATAATGAAAACAATGTTGGCCAAATCCCTTCTGCAATTTTGAAGTGAAAGCATCACCTTTTATGATTTGCCTGTGTATCTAGTACTTCAAAGAAAAATGTCCCTTTGAAACTTCTTAAAATGCAACCCCATGTAATGATTACATGCAAGCAGGAAGGCTTAGTCTTTAAACATAGTTACACTTCTCAAATGCTAAACAAAGTGTGTTCTAAGTGCCTAATTAGCAATATTAATTTAATTAAACTCCAAAAAACTCATCACCAAGGTTTTCTCTGTCAGCCATCCCCAAGCAGTGAGAACAGAGCAGCACCTGCTCCAGGTACAGAATGTTTTGGGACAGCCATTTGGTATTTTCCCCCACAAATGTGGGTGACAAATTGAAAGAAAAGTATCTTAAATTCCTTTCCATGGCATACCACAGATCTAGAGTGGGAATTATGGGGAATTTGAATGACGTAATAATAATGTAGCTACTTTAAGCTTGAAGATGAAATCATGGCTTTGCTTAGACAATTTGAAATATTGAGCAAATATGAAAAGATATCATGACACATTAGGTTGATATGAAATTGCAGGTTTTGTAGGTTAAAATGGACAACTGCTGACATGTCCATAAGTTTCAACCTAGTGAAGAGGCTGTGAGAGTACATGGATATCAACTTTAGTTTTGTTTTCAAGAATCAAAGTCAGAACTCTTGAAGAAAATGAAGTCCAACTTTCTATTTTAAAACTTATGTTAGTAAGATTAGGTGTCATTGAAAATAATCAAAAACCTCACATATCAATGGGATAATTGAGATGGATGCTTATTTCACATTCCTATCTAGAAGTTTCTGGATATGTAAGAGGAACAGCACCTTCGAGTTCCACTCTGAAGAGCTCTAATTCCCCCAGTGAACCTTACAGTCTGAGATGGCTTCTGGTGCTCCAGCTACTAATTAGACAGGATCTGGTGAAGAAGAGGATTTATAAGCCAGAGAAAGACCAGGTCCTGGAGGAATGTGGTAACCATACTATGAGGCTTGGATATTATCTTGCAATCATTAAGAAGACATTTTAATATTAAGCAGAAGGAAGATATGATTGGGTTTATATTTTAGCTAAATCATGTTGGCAATCCTTTGGGCAGCTTAAGAAAACATGAGACAGAGGACAGAGGGCTGATGAAGTAGCTAGGCAAGGGCAAAGAGGCTGAATAAAATAGGAGGTGCAACAGTGGAGGTAGTGAGTATGCCTGCCCTTTCTGAGAAGGTAGATGAAAAAGAAAAGATAGAGCTAATATGATACTCAAAAAATGATACCAGGTCAAGAGAGGTTTGACTTCCTTTTGGCTGTGAGTGAGTAGGTGTGAGACAATGGGTAGGCTTTTCTGTGAAATATCTACAGAAGAAGGAGTATTGTCATGGGAGAAGCAGGTTTCAGAGAAAAAAGGTAGAGGGAAGGCTCTGTGCAAAGGTAAATGTTCACAACTGAAAAAGAGTTGGTTGTGTACAGTTAAAAGTGGTTACAGAGATCTAGGCTAAAAAATAGTCTCACAAGGTGGTACAATCATTGGAGAAAGGTAATTCTGGGAGCTTTATTTTAATCTGAGTAATCAAGAATAATGGATGTGGAAATGTGGATTGAAGGGCTTGGTCTCAAGTGTTCGAACTGGTACAGGCCCTTTTCTGATCAGTACTGGCTCAGGAGTCCAAGCAGTGCCAGGTGTGGTCAATAAGCCTGCTCCAGTTCTGTGTAGAAGGTATGTGACAGACAGCTGCAGAGGACCATGATTAGTGCCAGAATGCTACCACACACTCTGAGTTTCCTTGGAAAGGGGCAGATATCTACTGTCCCTGTGGTAGTTATACAGATATGGCAGTTGCCATGACCTAACACTGGGTGCCCATGACCCAGTACTCAGTGGGAAGGAGCCCAGCAGGTTCTGTGGTATTTCTTGGACAGCAACTCAAGTTCTGGAGGAGCAGCTTCCTTATTCAACCCAATGGCATTATTGCTATTACATTAATTTCTTATCACATGCCACATCTTAATTTACAACTCTGTAAATTACATGTAAGATATAAGAATCCAATCTTTAGTAAACCTTAGTCACTTACTTCATTCATCAGTCACTTTATTATGGTTTTAAAAAGTAGAGAAACATTTTAACACCGGTAAATATTGAGGGTATATTTTTGGAAAAACTCTTCTTTAGAACCCAGTCTCTTCTAAAGGCCCTGCTATGTGTTTACAGAAGCTCTCCACATGGAGTATTGTGGGGGGGGGGGGACTTAGAGATAATTTCTGTTCAAGTGATTTCTCCCACCACTCTTCTTTAATACAGACAACAGAAAGTGGATTGTGCTATCAAACTTCAGAGGTAGATAAAGATAGGTGATGAATACAGAAATAAACATATACAAACATACATAAATATAGGAAGAGAAAAAGTAAGAGTGAGCAAGACAGGGGAAAAAATGTTATATGGAAGGATTCACTTTACATAGGGAGGTCAAAAACTCTTTGAAGAGTTGCCTTTGGGGATGAGTGAAGAATATGTAGAAGTCTGGGGGTGAGACAACTGAGTGGTTAGAGGTACTGAAAGCAGCTTGCCACTTCAGCATAGTAGCTAAAGGGAAAAATGGCAAGAAAGAGCAGTGGAGATACAACTTCCCAAATAGTTGGCTAAAATCACCTCAGCTTTCTCATCACTATCACTACAAAATAAAATGGGTAAAATTTAATTTAAATTATGTAGATAACTAACCTTTATGTTTCCCTTTTATTAAAATAATTTTATAATAGATTAGTAATATACTTGGAAATCAATTCTATGATGTCATTTCCTAAACAGTTTCCAAATGCCTTTATCATAAAAGGTCCACATTAAGTAAACCATTTTCATCAGTTCAAGGTCAAAGCTGTTTATCATGGCAAAATTACAATTAATTGTGAGTCAAAAGGAAGATTGTTTCACACACAAAATTGAAGGAAACATTTATAGCATTAAAAATCACTTTTATGTACTTATTTACTTACAAAAGTATCCATCTCAAAGTTGTCTGAATTTTGGAAAGTTCTATGATTTCATGCAAAGTAAAATTTATGTACAATACAAATTAAACAGGCTTTCTTATTATTCCACTGTTGATTGATTTGATATGAGGTAACCATTCTGATTTAATTGCCTTACTCTGAAAAATCCCTGGGGGGAAAGCAATCCTGTGTCTACTCAATACAAGCAATGAAAAGACTACAAATAGAAATTTTAATTTGCCTTAAAATGTGATTAGCTGACTCTATGAGGCCTTGTTGCTGAAGTCTGAAAAGACTAAGTTCAAAAACTTCACAAGAATTTAAATAGCACTTTAAAATTTGCCAGGATGTTGACAAAACATGCCCCTAATAAATATCTTGCTATCTCTAAGAAAGATTTGCATCACCTATGGGAAGGTCAACTTCGTAGCCACCTCTCTTAAAGAAGTGAGTTTCATATAACGATACATTTGGAAAATTTCTACTAAAAGAATAGCATGGAAGAAAAATATGAGGGAGGGGGATAATGGGAGGAGGTAACCTCACAAAGTTTTCTTAGCAGGTTAAGGAATTTTTGCCTGATTTGACTCTTTTAATTTCAACTTTCTGTGGTATTGTCCTTACTTCATATTTTGCATTTTAAGCAAACATGGTTGATGGGTCCTAGGTCTGAAGCCTGTGAATTAAGAACTAATCAGTTCATCTTTAGGTTCTCCCCAACAAGCTCCCAGTGTATGATGTTCACAGGGACACCTGGACAGAACCAATAATGTGCTCCCACCAGTGGCATACTGTTCTCCAAGACATACTAGCAGGGCAGCTCTTCAGAAAACCTAGTAGGCAGTGAGGAGACCTGTGGAGCCCATATCTTCTCTTATTAACTACTGACGACCACTCTTCTGCTCCATATCTTTTGAAATGAACACTGGCAACAATCTCTATGAATTAAATATTTTCTACAACGTTGTAATCTAACAAAAACCACTAGGGTTTCTTAGGTGAGTATAATTAGAATACATCTATTCCTTCCCATTTGTTCTCTACAATCTCCTGAGAAATGTCACAGCTGCTAGTCAAGAGGACATATAGGAGTACTATCAACCAGAAAACTGTTGGAAACTCATAATCACTATCATTTTATATTGCTTAACTGTTCTCAGGGAATTTGCTTTAGGATAATATAGTCCCTGCCTTCACCAAGCATCCCCGATTCCAATTTTAAACAGCATTTCAATCCGTCCTTCAACAAATGAAACAAGAAAATCAGAGACCTCAACAAGGAAACTATTCATTTTGGATTATTATTCATGGTTGGCAGAATTTTTTCTTCTTTCAGTCTAATAATGACAATATATATACAATAAAATAATTTGTATTCAAAGGCATTTTCCTCTCTAAAATTAAACAAGTAGATACATTAGAGAATACCATCAGTTGGCTGAGCTAACCTATTTTATTGCTGTTCCAATTCAAGGAGGGTGTTTCATCTGTGGTTAAGAAGAGTAGAAAGTCTTCCCACATTAAAGTTATAAGAATTATCCTTTGTTTGTAGTCACAAGTCCTGTCTTTCAAATAAGTAAAGGATCAAATTTACTGAGATATTTTCCAAAAAAGCAAGATTGGGCTGTACCCCACAGCCAAGTGGCAGTTGTCAGTCTCTGTTTGGGAGGATTCCTCTATAACTAGCTTAAAAATTGCCAGTGCCTTTCCTCAGATTCCACCCACAACCCTCACCCCTACCCCCCAAGAATGAATGATAAAAAAAGGAAAAAAAAAACAACCTTCCAAGTTCCTCTTGCTTTCAGTAACATCACCAAAAACTTAAAGATATGTTCTTGCCGACTCCCTTCTGGTGTCAGAGTAAAAACACTGACAATCAAGAGAGACTCAGCTCTAAGAGCAAGCTCCTCATCTTCCTGTACCCCTTAAATAGTCTAAAAAACACACCTGCTAATTCTTGAAGTTCCTTCAAGTTCCCCTAGAGCTATCTTCTTGCAGAACTTAAACTTCCCTTGGTGTAATGCTCACCACCCAAAAGATCCTTTGTGTAGCGTGCACAACTTATTTTTAGACCTTGATGATTCACAGTGCCGTCTCTCAAAGGGGTTGTGAACCCAAAAGAAAGCAATCCCTGAAAATTGGAACTCCGACGTCAGTCAGAGCACAGTTCTGCAACGTGCCTGGCCAGGACCCTCCAAATGCAACTGCGCGCCCCAGCCCCAGGAGTCAATAGGCGGTCAGCCCAGTCGTTGCCATGGCCACGCTGTGTTTGCAAAACGAAAGCAGTCGGGAGCCAATCGGAGGCCTGCCGAGGCGTTGCTATGGCAACTCTGAGTGTTAGGGCAGCGCCCCCCGAGCGGTGGAGACCCGGCTGGCTGCCCTAAGCCTCGGGCTCCCTAGGGTCCCGGCAGCCACAAGACCCTACACAGCCCCGCAGCCGGATACCCTGAGCGCTGGGCATGAACCGCAAGAAGCTGCAGAAGTTGACCGACACCTTAGCTAAGAATTGCAAGCATTGTAAGTAAGAATCGAGTGCGGGACGAGCGGAGGCTCCTAGCCCAGGTCTCGTCTCCTGTCCTACCCAGTGCCACTGTCCGCTGCTCACTCAACCAGCTTCCCGCCTCTGAGCTTTGTGCCAGTGGAACAACCTCCACCCCCACTGCTAAAAAGAAGTCTGGAAAGGAGCACCCTGTGTTAGCTCCTTGGGTTGAACACCCACGCCTGCCAGTAATCTTAAGGACCAGTGTTCAGGTGTCCAGGTATCTAGTACTACACTCATACAAGTATCCTTATTTGTTTCTCAGGCTCTCTTCTTAATTTATCTTGACATCATAGAAACTTGATTTATATATCCATGAGACACATGTGCTTTTAGCCTCGGACCCAGGTGTAAAGTAAGTACTAAAAACCATGGACTCAAAAGTAGCACAACCAACATACATCTGCTTCCTAGTTCCCTAGAGCAAATGAACTGGCAGGGTCTAAGTTCTGGGAATTTACCAAAAGATCCTTAGGTTATCAATGGCTGAATATCCTTAGGGGAAAAAAAAAATTGTTTCAGAGCAAGGAGATTTGTTTGAAAACCAAAGAGCTTACCAAAGCTAAACACATGGTAAAGAATCTGTTCCCAACTTTAGACTTCCACTTTCCAGTTGCTGCTACAATGTTTTAATGTAGTTCTAGAGATTACAGGATCCCAGTACCTTCTAATCATATTTAGTATCTAATGCAGTGAGTAGTAAGAAATGCTTTCTTAGTGGAATGGTGCTGCAAATAAACAGTTATGGTGTGTGTAAGCATGTTAAACTTCTTAGAAAAAAAGACATCTGTAATTTAAGGCATTAATATGGTTATTATAATCTGATGAGAGTTTTGTTCTGTTGTTTTTCTTAAAATGCTTTCATTTCTGGGAAAAGACCAGACCTTAAAACATCTAGCAAACATTTTGAATAAACAATGTAGTAACTGCTATACACAATGTTGAATTTAATTTAGACCCTGTACAGTAAATTTGCAACTTGTTGCAAACAAGCATTCTCTGAACAATCAAAAGATGAGTGTATTAAAAGATAATTGTAAATATAGCAGGAAAAGCAGTCAACTATTTTGCTTTTTGTACCTACATAAAAAATTTAAAGAGATTCTTTTAGTTGCCAGATGTTAATCTGACCAAGATAAAATGGATAAATTTTGTAGAATCAGAGAAGAAATTATTTTACATGATTGCCTAGTTAATCCACCATTCTACAGATATGATCTGAAGAACGGAAACAAATCCAAAAAGATGAAAAGCCATTCTTGACTCTCCATTAATTTCACTTAGTATTGTATTCTAGAATTTAAGAAAATTTCAGCAAGAAAAATTTTTGTGTAGTTAATCTTGGATCCTTTGGGTAATACATTAATCTAATATTCTTTAATTTTTATTTCAGCCAAGATGGAAAAATGACTATTCAGCATCTCATTTGTTAGCGTTTTATATATGTGAACAGCATGCATCATTCTTCATAAAGGCTTTTCTTCCCCAACCACTAACAGCTCTTTTTACTTTTAGAGCGTTTTTATTGTGGTTAAATACACAACATAAAATTCATTGTTTTAACCATTTTACATGTACAGCTCTGTGGCACATTCATATTATTGTGCAACTGTTACCATCATCCATCTTCAGAACTTTTTCATGTTTCCAACTGAAAGTATGTACCCATTAAACTATTACTCCCCATTTCTCCCTTCCTCCAGCCCCTGACAAACACCATTTTACTTTCTCTCTGAATTTCACCACTCTAGATACATCATATAAGTGAAATTATTCAATATTTGTCTCTTTTTTTTGTCTGGCTTATTATACTTCATTGTAATGTCTTCAGGTTTTGTCCATATTATTGCATCTATCAAAACCTGTTTCTTTCTTGATATTAAATAACATTTTATTATATGTATATACCACATTTTGTTTGTTTATCTTTCAGTGGACAATTGGGTTGCTTCCATCTTTTGGCTATTGTGAATAATGTTGTTATAAACTTTAGTATGCAAGTATATGAGTCCCTACTTTCACTTCTTTTAGGTATATAATCAGAAGTGGAATGACTAAATTACATAGTATTTCTGTGTTTAATGTCTTGAAGAATGGACATACCATTCTTTACAGCAACTAACAGCTCATTTAAATATTATAATTATTATACATTTGTCTATAATTTAATTAATTTATTTACTAAATCATTTATTTTCTAAAGTCTTTAATATTCCTTTTTCTAGTACCCCAAACCAGAAATCACATTCAAGCCTGCCCTGATATGTAGGATTAGATGTGATTTCTCCATTTCTACGTTCTGTTTTCTTTTACATGCACATAGACTGCATCCTTGTTTTTAAAAGTATTCAACCATAATTTTGTCTTGTTTTAAAATTAAATCATCCCCATTTTTATCTATAATTCATTATGAAACTCACTTTAATGTTCTTAATGCTGGGCACTAACTCTTCTACTTATACCAAATAGGGATTGGAGCACAAATATTTAGCTCAGTGTTAATGCAATTATGTGTGTGGGCAAATATGCATGCATGTGTATATCCTTTCAATAAAAATTTCCTTCCTTTAAAGTATTACTGAATAGTTGCATATTAATTTACACATCATCTGCAACAAGAACCACAATGGGTTCTGGAATATGTTTAGATTCTTTGTTATTGGAAAATATGTGATTCTGGTTAACAAAATCTAGATTATAATTTCACTAAGTTATTGTGAAATTAAAATTATTGTCCAATTTTTGGGATCCTGGTATCTATTTCCAGGCAAAAGTTAATATATAAATCTCATAAATGCCTATAATCAAAATGCTTGGAGAAAAGATACTATTCTTAAACACTAATATGCTTACCTTGAATTATACTATATTGCCTTGCAAAATTTAAAATCTGATTCACAATGATTATTCAGGTAAATTGGCTAATATTATCTTCCTATTTTCTAAGCATGACTGAACTTGTATCTGTTTAGTATTTGAGGGAGGGTTTTATTTTTTTCGTTTTAGTGGAGAATTCTCTGTAGTAGTCATTCTCTATTAGCTTAAGGGGTCATGTGTCTCAGAAAGGATAGTCTTCTATTGACAACTACATGTCTGAGGTCTTCAATAGGGTTTATCTAAAAACTCATTAATGTAAAATTTAAGTTAGTAAAGATTAAAATACATTTTTTGTTATATCTTAATTTTATTCTTCCACAGTTAATAAATTTGAAGTGAAATGTCTTATAAATCTTTTTTATAACTTGGTGGGAGATGTAACAGAGAGGCAAGGTGTGGTCATTGGACTGGATCGTAACGCATTTCGAAACATCTTGCATGTGACATTTGGAATGACAGATGACATGATTATGGACAGAGGTAAGAAAATATACAGTGTTTAAGTGAGCCAAATTTAGCCATAACTGAAAAAAAAATTGGAGTTTGGACATACACTTTGTAAGAACATAATGTTCTATATTTCCAATTTCACTTAAATATAAAATTGTACATTTATGTTCAAGATAAGGATAGAGAAGGAAATAGTATGCGCTCTATTTAATGTATTTAAGAAGAGGACAAAGATAGTTTGATAATTAGGTTTCCCTCACTTATTACAGAAAACCCAAAATATCTCTATTTTTACTCAGTAAATATAATAATGAAAAAAATCTAAAAAGGACATTTAAGTTTTCTTACATCATTGGATAGTTCTACCTGTCATAAAAGAGCATTACTTTTTAAGTAACAAAAATATAAAATTATATATTTTATGCTGACATCAATATATTCAATATACTAATATATTTATATGTTAGTAAGTTATTGAGTAATATATTTAGGTATTCAGAATTTACTTTGTTCCTACAAGTTATGAAGGGAAAGTGTGAAGTTTAAAAAAAAGACTGTTCCTTTGCTACAATATCTTAGTGTCCTTTATCAAATGAGAATGTTGGTCTATATGATAGTGAAGTTTTGTTGAAATTTTAAAAGTGAGTATCAACGTAGATACATTACTGAAAATAAAAATGCAGCACAAATATTACAATGTACTCTCTTTTTAGTATTTCGAGGTTTTGATAAAGACAACGATGGTTGTGTGAACGTATCAGAATGGATTGTTGGATTATCATTATTTCTTCGAGGAACTTTGGAAGAAAAAATGAAATGTAAGATATCAGGTTATCTGATTGGTTTATACATTATAATTAACATATCTAAAGAATTTAAGTCAATGTCTTCCAACCCAGCCACTGAAGTAGGTTTTCTATTGGTAAGTTGGTTTGAATCCCCATTAGCCTCTTTTATGGAGCAAATTCAAATCAATGATAAGGATTAAAAAATTAATGAAAAGAAAAAATCAAGATATTTTAAAAAGTAATTCATGCCAGCACAAGACTGCATAGGCATATACTACAGATGTTAATTATGTACATACGTATTTATGTATTAAGGTATTAAGTAATTTACATATTTCATTGCCTGGATTGAAACCACAAAGGTAGAGAGCATTGATTCAAGTATTCTGATTCTTAGTTAATTCTTAATTCTGATGAACTCTGTTTAAGCCATATTTCAAGCAGTTTTCCAATTGTTTCAAGGTGAAATGTTTAAATTATTCTTTCTTGGTATGCTTTTCCATTGCTGAGTGTAATGAAACTTGTTCTAGGGATTTTTGAATATATTCAACAAGTATACATTAAGCATTTATTATGGAAATTAGATTTTGCTAAGGCCTGTGGGATTGATATGAACTCCAACAAGCCTTGGCCTTGAAAACTTTATCAGATCAAATGTTACCCTAAAAATAGTATTAAATTCATAATTGGCTTTTTATTTTTTTTAAAAAAATAGATTGTTTTGAAGTTTTTGATTTGAATGGTGATGGATTCATTTCAAAGGAGGAAATGTTCCACATGTTGAAGAACAGCCTTCTCAAGCAGCCATCTGAAGAAGACCCTGATGAAGGAATTAAAGATCTGGTTGAGATAACACTTAAGAAAATGGTAAATATGGATGATTTAGAGCTTTATATTGAAATTTACAAGTCAGATGTGGGATAGAAACAAAAATTCAGATTATAGTAACTATAAGTTTTCTGCTTGGTAAAATCAAACTCTTAGATTGTATTATTTTATTATATTAAACATTCTTTTCAATTTCTCTGTTCAGTTTTTTTTTCCGAACATCTTTTTTAGATTTAATTAACATTTGATCATGAAAAAGCAGTTGTGTTTGTGATAAATATTTTACATGTTGACTGATACATGGCTGGTCACCCCCCTGAACCACCCCCAGGATCATGACCATGATGGGAAGCTGTCCTTTGCAGACTATGAACAAGCCGTAAGAGAAGAGACTCTTCTACTGGAAGCTTTTGGACCATGTCTACCTGATCCAAAGGTAAAGAAAGATATTACTTTCACAGGACAGTGGTCAAAATATCATGTAGGATTAATACCAGGACTTGTTTTGCTGAGTGATGATCAAATGAATCACATTCATCCATAAAGAATAGCTTGTAAATAGAGAAAACTCACTGAAGAAGAACATGATGATTCATTTTATAGTACTATAGTAGCCCAATTCTATTTTTTATCCATTATCTCATTAATTTATGTAAGAAAAAATTATTGAAACTTAACATGTGCCAGAAGCGCAGATGAAAGGCTCAATGGCAACACTCAAGGGCTAATATTTTCCTGGGAAAAAACAGCATGAAAATAATTACTCAACAGTATGATAAGTATAATTATAATTATGGTAAATGATTTGTTTAGTGCTTCATCAATGCCAGACAATTTCATAAGTGTAATACCCCACATTACTTCATCTAACAATGCTATGAAGTAGGTAACATTATTATACCCATTTTACAGATGATGGAACTGAGGCTTGGAGAGTTTAGGCAATTTGTCCAAGTTCATGCACCAATTATGGAATATCCTGGGTACCCTGGTGCCAAAGTCCATAGAGATATGAATATAACATTGTGAAAGTAGTGAAGAAGGTTTCTAAGGCAGCTGTATGGAGTGACAGGTGAATGGCTCGTGGGACAGGAAGGCTTACTTGGGCTTTTAAGGACCCCATAGTCAGCTAGATCAATATATGGAAGAATAATTTAAGCAAAGGGAATGACATATACGAAAGATGGAGAGGGAGAGGGGAGGAGGGAGGGAGAGAGGGAGAGACAGAGATGACAGAGAGACAGGGATGACAGAGAGAGAGAGAGAGAGAGAGGAGAGAGATGAATCTGTATTAGAAGAGCATTTTGGTGTGGGTGGTATGAGACTGATGATAAAGTTGGAGATGTATAGAAAAGCAAATTCCAATGGAACTTAAAGTTTGGATTTTGTCTTGAGGTCATGAGGATTGATTGGAAGAATTTTTAGCAGGTAAAATGATGTGATATATAAATATTACCATATACCTCCCCGCCTTCCAGTCACTAGGCTGTATCTTCAACTACCTACTCAATATGTCCATTAGATAATATCAATAAATTTTTGATTTCCTCCCAATTTATTCCTCCTCTAGTCTTTCATATCTCAATAAATGACACCCCCAATAAATTCAGTTGTTCAGTAAAAAACCCAGGATTCACCCTTATTTTTTGTCTTATAGCTCCATTAACTGGTCCTTACAAACATATCCTTGAATATAACTTCTTTTCTACACATTTTTTGATCACCAACCAAAACTGAGCTGCTATCAACTGTCGCCTAACCTAGATAATTAGCTCTCTTGCTTCCACTGTTGTCCCCCTGCTGATTCATAATATCTAGTATATTTAAAAACACAAATGCTATCATGCCCCTCCATTGCTTGAAACTCCCAAGTGGATTCTGACATCAGTACAGTGGTCCCTTGCTCTCTTTCCAATCCTGCCTCTTACTATCTCCCAATATTCCTTGCCTTTGGAGCTACCTCAGCCTCCTCTCTGTTTCTCTCTAGTTACCTTTGCACTTACTTTAGCCTTTTTTTTTTTTTTTGTCTAGAACATCTTTTTCCCAGACCTTCACATGCCTCAGATTCTCACTTTATTTAAGTCTTTGCTCAAATGCTATTTCCTCATTATGCTCAAATGCCACTGACCAACCTAACTACCACCACCCCTCTATCCCCTGACCTTGCTTTTTTTCTTCATAGTTCTTATCATTACAAAGAATATATTTACTCATTTACTTATTGTCTGTCTCAGCATGTAGGTGTAAGCTTCCTGAGGGTGGGAAATTGGTCCCATATGCTATGTGTAGCACATAATAGGTACCTAGTAAATGATAAGTGGATGGATGGATGGATGGCTGGATAGATCTCAGAAGTGCTTAATAGAGAGTTCTGGATCTTTCTCCTTCCATCTCCTCAAGAACTATTTCATCATTTACTTTTATCTTTACCCTACATCTTCAGCCTCTTCCCTCACTATTTAAACCTTCTTTTTAGGATTTAAACAGATCTAAATCTCCCTCATTTTGAAAAGAAAAGGAAAAGGAAAGAGAGGGAGAAAAGGAGGAACAGAAAAAGGAGGGAAAGAGTGAGGAACAAGGAGGGAAAGAGGGAAAAGGATAAGGAGAAAACTTACCTTAATTCCATACCTACTTATATTTTCTGCCCAATGGCTTTTTTTTTTCACAGCCAGGTAGCTTAAAAGAATCATCTATATTTACAACCTATACTACCATCACTTATCTACTTCTGAAACTGCTCTTGCTGAAGTCACCGAACCCTCCTTGTTAATAAATCTCCAGTGTTCAAATTTTGGGTTCTTGTCTTACTAGACCACATTTCTTCCCTACCCCCAAATGTTGGTCCAGCTTTTCCTGCTCCAGGAAGCATCTTCACTACCTGCCACAGCCTGTCTGTGACATAATTAGTCCTTCAGGCCTCAAAGTCTACTGTGTGTTTATTCTATTTCAAACATTACTGCAATAAATTAAATTCACCATTTCTGGCCAGTCCCAGCCACTAGGCTGGAGCCTTCTGGAGAGCTGGGTTATTTAGTCTTACTTATCTTAGTAGCCCATACCAAGCATTGTGCTTGGAATATTGTCAATAATGTTGCCATCTGCTTGCGAAAAAATATTGTGTGGACATCACAAGTTCTTGATTTTCACTCTTCATCAGTTATCTTGTGTCTCTTCAAACATGAAGGACACATACAGAATATTTTGTTTTCTTCTATTGTTTTTTGGAAGTTTGTACTAATTTGAGCACTTTAATATTACAGAGCCAGATGGAATTTGAAGCCCGGGTGTTCAAAGATCCAAATGAATTCAATGATATATGAATACCTAAATGTCTATGTTATCACAAATGAGAAAAAAAGAGGTGTATATGTATTGTGTTTTTTCTATTTAGCTCAGGAAGATGATGTTGAATTGTATGTTTGGCATGGGGGATTGTGTTCACTTACATAATATCATTCAACTTTGGTGTAAAAACCAAGTAAGTAGATGGAAGACAAGACATTCCTTATTAGATGTTGCTGGGTTTGGCAAGACAAGTTAACATTGCTAGAAATATTTTATACTTAGACAATCTGTTGAAGCATATAACTGTCATAAAACTTTTGTAATTATGAAATGAATAGAGCGATTATATAATCACAAATTATTTTTCATGTCAGAAAAATGCTAAGCACAAATTTAAAAATCATTGAAACTACTAAATTTCCTTTTGGAGCAGTAAATAATTAAGATAGCATCAAATTATACTGGCATTTAGCATCAAATACCTTTCTGCCAGGTCCTGAGGGAGATTCAGGGAGATGAAAGTAACATGTAACCTATTTTAACATTATCTATATTATTGTTTGAGGTTTTGCCGTAACAATCTGACTGAATTGTGTCTGAGGGCAGGGTTCTCATCACACTCTTCATTATCTCTGTTGTAGCAATTACTGCAGTCCTCTGCACATAATGGGCACTCAATAAATACCATGTACAAAGTACCATAAGATAAATCCAAACTCGGTGAATAGAGAAAAATGAAAGTGTCTTTTTTTAATTTAATGACTGATTTATGGGCACAGTTTTCAATTTGTCTCTGTAGTCATTCCTGATCCCCCACTACCACCATTGCAATCAGTTGTGAAGCCCCCTCTGTTCTGGCTTCCTCTGTTTCTCCACCTCAACTCATTCTTTGTCTTCATATCTGGCTGTACCTCAGTGGTATCTCCTACTGCCTGGGAGTCCCTCATACACTCCCTTTTCAGGGATCATATCACACAAGTGCCCCACCAGCCATGATTTTTTGAAGACAGACCTGCCTTCCCCTTTGCCCCCCACTATCAGTAGATGCCTATGGGCATTATATGGAAGCATGAGAAGGATGGGGTCTAGTTATGTTCTATGATCTATTGTCTGCCTCATTAGTAAACGCATGCAAGCAGCTGATATCTCTTCTGTAAATATATAAATATTTAAAGGCTACTTGAAAGGAGGGGGGAGGTAGACAGGATAAGAGAGGTTAAATATGTGGTGACAGGAGGAAATCTAATATGGGCGGTGAACACATAATGCAACTTACTGTTGAATCATACACTTGAAATTTATTGGATTTTGTTAATCAATGTTACCATAATAAATAAAAATTTTTTTTCAAAAAAATGAACCTACAAAAATTTTTTAAATAAAGGCTAATTGGATGTTAAATACTTTTTGTTAGTATATATACATTATTAAGATTAAGCAAAAGAATATGTTGTGTAAAAAAATAGACTTACAAATAAATGGAATAAGCAATCTTATAAAATAAATATTTTACTAAGTATTTTCTTAAAATTTTAGATTGTTATATCTTCTCAGGCAAGGAAAACAAAAATAAATAAACAAATGGGACTGTATCAAACTAAAGAGTTTTGCACAGGGAAAAATACATTAACAAAACAAAAAGATAATCTACTGAATGGAAGAAGATATTTGCCTATGATACATCTGATAAGGGGTTAATATCCAAAATTTATAAAGAACTCACAAACTTTACACCAAACAAACAATCCAGTTTAAAAATGAGCAGAGGACCTCAGACATTTCTCCAAAGAGGACGTATAGATAGCCAACAGATGTATGATAAGATGCTCAGGGTCACTAATCATCAGAGAAATGTGAATTAAAACCACAGTGAGATATTACCTCACACCTATCAGAATGGCTATCATCAATAAATCAAAAAACAACTGTTGATGAGGATGTGGAGAAAAGGGAAGCCTCATGCACTATTAGTTGGATTGCAAGTTGGTACAGCCACTATGGAAAAGTTTGGAGGTCCTTCAAAAAATTAAAAACAGAACCACCTAATGACCCAGATGTTGCACTTCTGGGTATTTATACAAAAACAAACAAACAAACAAACAAAAACACACACACAAAAAAACATTATTTCAAAAAGATATATTCCCCTGCTATGTTCACTGCAGCACTATTTACAATAGTCAAGATATGGAAGCAACCTAAGTGCCCATCAATAGATGACTGGTAGATATATACAAAACAAACCAACAAATGAAAACAGACTCCTAGATACAGAGAACAAACTGGTGATTGCTACATGGGAAGGTGCTTGGGGAGCTTGGCGAAAAAGTTAAAGGGGAAGTACAAATTGGTAGTTACAAAATATTCATGGGGTTGTGAAGTATACCTTAAGGAACACAGTCAATAATACTGTAATAACTATACATAGTACCAGGTGGGTGCTGGAGTAACTGGGAGAATCATTTCATAAATTATATAAATGTCTAATCACTGTGCTGTATACCTAAAACAACAATTTTTAAAAAACTTAAAGACAATCCAGCAGAAAAAGGGGGAAAGTTTAGATTGTTGTATAGATGGACTTTGGCACAATTTTTCTACCTTAAGTGGGAATAAATAATACAACCCACAATACTTTTAATTGTATTTTTCTAATTACAAGGTAACAGAGGTTCACTGAAAATATTTAGAAATTTAGGCAATTAAACAAATTATTCACATATATTCTGGCATAGATTTTTTTCAGGTTTTTAAAGGCATTTTGTAAGTATATCTGTATTTATGTACAGAGTATACCTACATACTTTTAGGCAATCGCATTGGATATTCTCTTTTGTAAATGCTTTTGTTTTTGTTTTTTATGTACCACTATCTCATGAACTTTTCCCAGGTCAGGAGATACTTGTCTACAGTCTCACTCACAATGGCTTCCTGGTGAACCAGCACAACAGGCTTCATTAAACCACTGTCCTGCCATTGACATTTTGGTTGTTCCCACATTTTTGCTATTATTTATAACATCCAAAATGAACTATCCTTTTTACATGCATCATTTGTTACTTACTTGGGATAAGTTTGTAAATATAGGAATGTTGGGTTAGAGGCCAGAATAATTGTGAGATTTCTAGCACATGTTACCAGATTACCCTCCAGGAAGGCCTGCTGTGCCTGATGCATGAGAATGCCAATTCCTTTGCATATGGTGTGCATTCTTTTAATTTCTTTGCCAATATCTTGGAGCATAATGGACCATGATTTTCATTTATCATTTAAAGAACTAATTTTATACACCTATACTTACATTTTTTATTGTAGGTTGATTAAAAATTGACTTTCATGTGAATAACCCTGATTTATTACTTGATAGTATTTAAACCAAAAAATCTTTTTAAAAATTCTAAATAATTTTAGTGAAACTTAAGATGATGTCAGTAATTGACCTTAAGAACTCATGAGCTCTTTTCAAGGGCTTCCTTGTATATTATAGAACACAACCCCTCAGCTGTTTCTTATAATCTGCCCAAATCATTTCCTTCTGCTACTATACCTGGATTTCTGGATTCTCTTAATTTCACTACCGAAGCAACATAAATGATTTTAACACTGAAAATTCACTCAACTTAATAGGAGAGTCATCTGAGTACGCTGAGTACCTTTAAGGAAGAGTTTTCTTCCTTCTTAATCCAAGGTCTGCAGTCCCTTGCCTCTTGCTACCAGGCTTGTCCTGACACTTCCTCCCTCTAAGTACAGCCAACTTTGCTCAGCCTCATTTTCTACTGCCTCTAGGGTGGCCAGGTTAGGACTATGGATAAATAAATATAATTTGGAGAATTGACTATAGTTTTCTCACTGGCTTCTCAAAGCACTGGCTTCCCCCTCTCCCAGCACTCAGGGAGGACCAGCAGAAAGACATCCAGGTGCCTTTGGGAGAGGTGAGCATCGCCCTGCAAGCAGCAAGGAGAGATTCTGTTAGGAAAAATGAGTACTTAAAAAAAAAAACCCTACAGAATTTAAAAACTATCACTGAAAACTGGTAGTCCCGCATTCTTAACCTGCAAATATCTTTGCATACAAGATTGCACTTGTAAAAAGCCAAGCCTGCAATTGCTTGCATCATAAAATCACTCAAAACATTCACTAAGTTTCTACTTTATGCTAAGCCATGAGGGTTAATATATTCTATCTAGGTCAGTTGTCCTGTCTTCACCTTGTTCATGTTGTAAAATAAGGACTCTACCTCCATGCGACAGTACTATCTATCATCACCTATCACTATTTGGATTCACTGTAACAAAACCTTCTCCTGACCCCCTTCTTCCCCCCTCAAAAAAAAAGTTATATTATTTTTAATTAAAGAATATGAAATAAAATTAAAATATACTGTGAAACTATTAAGACAGACACATCTGGAAAAGTTTTCTCTGTGCTGCTCCTTAGATTGTCCATTTTTCCTGACTTTATTTTATTTAACTGTATCCATTTCCTCAGAGAATCATTCCCTAACTCCTCCACAGAACTGATGGTTAATTCTCACCAAGTACGGCAAGAAAGGGTGAGAACTGCATTTGACAAGGAGAGACTATAAAAGGTACATAATGAAATCGAAGTTTAACACATGCATACAATTTAGCAAATTGTGAGGATTAGTTCATAATATTTCAAAAAGAGTCAGAAGTTATATATTTGTATTTTCTGGTTTAGTGCCCCCTTTTTGTTAGAGGGAAGCAGATGATCTCAAAGTGTTTCCAGTCTCAGTTATCACTGAAGGAGGAGCCATCTTTATACAAGTCAAGTAAATCAAAGACCCCTTCTCATGATATGTATTGCAAGGAAACTAGTTCAGTTTCACAAGGGGAGGAAAAAAGGAAAGAAACCTAACAGTAAAATATCCTGAGTGAAACAAAGCATGCTTCTACATCTGAAAGGTCTTTATCAGAATTTCATTATGTTGTGCAGCAGTTAACAACTCCCAGTTCCTCACTGGTAATTTGTGGTTTTCTGTTTACCTCAGGCCTCCTACCTAATCCATTAGGAAAATATTCTTCCCCCTAAGACGCACATCTTTTTGTTTACTTTTACCTCTTCCTGCTTAGTCAACCCACACTGTTCCTATTATGTGGCCCAGGGAGATACAGAGAGAGTTCCCTGGGTGACAGGTCATCAACTTAAAAGACATTTGAATAAATTGGGTGAAGCACAGGCTTTCCTCCCCTTAACCTTAGTTGCACCTTCCTGTCTCGCATCCCCTTCTCCAAAGTCTTTGAGCGGACCAAGGGGATACAACAGTTTAGAGGCAAGCAACAATGAACCTGAAGATGTAGAATGGCATGGACTTCAGCAGAAGAATTACATCTACAAGTGGCATCTAAAACTTGAGTCCCTACCTCCTGCAATTAGCCCTATAGCACAGGGTAGATAAGATTAATTAAAACCATTTGGTCAAGTCTTCCTTAGTGAATCCTTCAGAAATATGCTAGAGTTATAAAGTAGAATAAAACAACCCTAATAACCTCTATAATACATTGTACAAAAATGCAATAAACACTATTGTTCCAGGTATTATGCTAAATATCGCATTCATTTTCTCACACATTTCTCACAAGTAGCCTAAGAGGTAAACATAAACATCACTTATTATTTTAATTCTACAGATTGAGGAAATTGGAGTGTAAGAAAATTGAGAAATGTTTCAATGTTCTAAATTGGTAAAGAGCAAAGAAAAGATTCAAACCTCATCTAGTTCAATGTCAGAGACTTTTTTCTAAAGCGATATCTACTTGCTATACCTACTCCATGAGGCCTGGAGCACATGGGAGCTCCAGCTTTCTAAAGAATCTCCAAATGTTCTCTTCAAGGCTACCTGATGGTGTAATTTATAAGTATGTGAATGAGACCACTGACAACTATCTCCAGGGCACTCTTCTCATATGAAACACCTTGGAATTTGAAATTTTCTTTCGTTAATTGAAGTTTCCAATTTCGAAGTAAAGTTGTCCATCTTTGGTACCAATAACATTATGGACATTATGCTGGGACCTTACCTTGCCAAGAGTTCAGATGTTCGTAAATGGTAGCCAGGCTGTCAGACGAGGATAAAACTCCAATGTATGTATCACTAGAATTTTCATGAATGTTAACTGCTGGAGTTAGTATTAGAAAAATGACCCCTCCTATTAATATATATGAATACACACACACACACACACACACACACACACACACACACACACACGCATCTCTTTCACCTGAAACTCACAGACATAGATTGTAGTTTATCCTATTTAACACACATTAGAGTTCATTATTCTCTTATCCTGTCAAGATGCCACTAATTCTAAAGCAACTGGAACCATAGAACTAATGACTATTGCCCTGATTAAGTCATCTTAATGTGTTTATTATGCTGATTCCAAGATGCTGAAATATTAAAGAGAATTTAATAGGACACATGGCTCATGTAAAAGCACAGCAGTCTAAAATCTCATTAAGTGAACATGAACTCGAATCCAAGTTACATGAGCTCCCACTAACCAAATTCATACCTTGGTCTACTTGCTGTGTTCTTAAATTAGTGCAAATTTGAATAAGTGCAAAGCAAACTTCTTGGCTTTTCAAATTCTTAAATATTACTTAGTACTCTATTTTGATTCATGTAAATTAAAAAAAAAAAAACATAGAGGCCTAAGAATTATAGTCAGTCATTACTTAGGAAGAGGGCATGCCCTCTTTATTTCCAATGACCCTGAAAATCACCCTATCTGGGTTCATGCATGTTGTGCACATGCCACTGCATCCAACATCTGAAGGCTATATATACTAGAAGAAAAAATCAATATGCCAAAGAGGATATAGACCCTATCTGCAAGGAGTACAAAATCCAGAAAATCAGACTTCTTGTTTTGGAAAAGAAGAGGAGAGGGAGGGGAGGGGAGGGGAGGGGAAGGGAGGGGAGGGGAGGGGAAGGGAGGGGAAGCAAGAGATGAGAAGTAGAAAGAGAATAAGAGAAGAGAACCAGAAGAGAAAAAGAAGGCAGGAAAAAAATAGATTAACTGAGTAGGGGCAAAGTTTTTATGGCATAACTTCTTTTTAAGAAAACATAAACAAGTTAAGAGGGGCAGTTCTTTTCTCTCCCTTTATATATTATTAGAAAAAAATCAAATGGCAGTTAAAAGAGCAAAAGCCTCCCTCTGCAGAGCCTACTGAGAAGTTAGTGAAGTAAAGAAGATATCATCACAGGCAGAGCAGGATGTGGAGCAGGCTAGGGCCTGCACACCCAGCACAAAGTATGTGACTGAAAGGCAAGGAACTGGCCTGCGGCAGGTGCAGCGCAGCCAGTGCCCGTCGGCCCCAGGAAAAGAAAACCTGCAGGTGCAGTTGGGACATGTCCTGAGTCTCCAAAGCCACGCGTTTTTCTGAATAGTTGTCCTATCCTCATTGTCTGCTGCAAGATTATGGTTTGCAGTGGGAGGGGATGGGAGAGAGGGAATGGTTTGGTGGAGTCTCCAGTTCTGGGGCTTTGACGGGCACACACAGGCTGCTCCAGAAATAAGGTACCATCGGAGGACGTGAGACTTTGCGAAGGCAGTGTTGATGGTGGGGCTCATCCCATCAGGCCCACACAGCTCCGAGGTCCCTGGGAAGGCTCTCCTCTCTCCAGATGCCGTGGTAGACACAGGAGTTTTGGGGCTCCAATTCAGCAGTGCTTCCCATTCTCCACTCTGGATGTCTTTTTCTTCTCACCCAGGTAACCTTGGGCAGAGTGACTACCTAAACACCCCAACCCAGTGCTCAAAAGGCCCAGAACTTCAAATGCTACCTGCATTTTTTTGGCTCATCCCAGGAACCAACAGGGTTTCACACACCCTATTGGTACTCAGGGTTCTTTGCTAAAAGACATCTTAGTCCCACTCATGATCTGTAACTAGGGGGTGTTGCAAATAATCAACTATTTTGGTCAGCTGGAAACAGGAGAATAAATGGAGCCATGACTTTTTCAAGCTCCCAATACTTGGTCAAGGGAAACTCTCACTCCATTCAGAAGAAGCTATTCGGGAATGCGGTAGGTCAGGTTGAGGGTATTTTATATGTTTAGGAATTTAACTCAAGGTTATAGTTGCTATATCAATAACTGATCAAAGGAGCAAGGAGTAATGGACATAGGGTGAGTGATTGATCTAAAACTAGATGTCAAACCAAAGAAAAGATTTAGTGAGTCAGAAAATAATACTGGGGCATGAAGAAGGCTTAAAAACAAAAATTAGAGAAGATACCAAAACAGAGCCCCATGGGGCAGTACAGGCCATGGCACAGCCCAGAGCACTGCATCTGGAGACAGGCCAGAGGAAAAGGAGGAGGATCTGTGGAGGGAAAGTTGAAGGGGTGGCCAGAGGAGGTGTTAACAGATGAGAGGTGGGCAGAGGAGGGGTGGGCAGAAGAGCCACCAGGACAAGAGGAGATAAGGCCACCCAAGCTTATCACCAGGTCCAGATGTCCTGTGAAGCCACATGCTGAGAGAGTCTCTGCATGTCGGACCTTCTCTCCGACATCCAGGCTTTTGGAGCTCTTGGAAGGCAGACAGCATCTGGGCAGGATGGGGAGAGATGTACCGACGTGAAGAAGGCGAGGGATTACTCCGGGTTGAATTCCTCCTTTCTCAGGTGACTGGATTCTGGCTGCCCCACACCTCCCCTTTTCATTCCTGGCCTGCTTCAGTCCACCTGAGGCATGCAGGCAGCTGCTTCAACCACATGCCCTGTCAGGACCTGTTGCTTCAAGGAGAAGAATGCAAGAATAACAAATCCCTTCAAATGCTGAAAGGGGAGAGCTGTGTTTGTGGGATGTAGAGTGTGGGGGTATAAATAGTATAGTATAAAATTAAAATGTAAAACAATTTAAGACTGGATGCCAGAACCAGAGAGAGCAGGAAGTGCTGAGTCTTTTTTCTCCCTGAGCACATGAAACCAGAAATGGTAGAACTCTTGTGTATCCCAACTCCAGGTAGGTAGGGGCAGCAAACCACTTCCCAACTTCTTTCCCCAACAGCAAGTCTGCTACTGCCTTTCTAATCTGAAGGGCCCCTTTTGCTTTGCCAGCCCCAGCCCTCACAGTTTCATTCCCCAGGGTCAAGCAATTGCATCTTCTGGTAAGACCACTGAATAAGAACTCCTCATCACTGTGCCAGGATATGGGATGCTCTCCTTCAGAACCCATTTGGACATACAGCACCCCAGCAGCAGCCTTTGTATTGGAAATGCAGCATGTCCAGGGTTAGAGGTGTGCTCTGCAGCCAGTAAGGACTGGCACTCTGGTCTTATTACCTGCCAATGTGGCTCCAGACAGGTGCCTTGACCACTCTGTGTCTCACTTTATACAACTGCAGTGTGGAGGACATCAGTATAATTACCATATAGTGTTGTGAATTCTTAAGTGAATAGATCGATAGCACTTAGAACGGCATCTGGTGCATAATATAAGCTCAATAAATGTTAGCTTTGATAATCATTACCTGCAGCTGATTTATCATGTAAGGATTTGTGTGCTTTGGTTGCATTTTCAAATTTTGGACTTCTCTTTTCATTCAGTGTCACCTTCTCAAGAAGAGATATAATATTGTGCTCTTTTGGTTATTCCTTACAGCTTTCAGACAGCACTTAGTAAGTGCCACTAGCTGCCAGCCTGTTGCAGTTCCTGAGCAGGACAGGAATTTCCCCAAAGATCAACATGCTCAGTGGGCATGCCTGGAAGGCGCCAAGGCAGGTGCAGTTCAGCTGTAATGAGGAGGTGATTGCTCATTATATTAGGCAAAAATACCTTCCCTGAAAAAACACTCAGCTAAGAATGAAATCATTTACTTCTATAGGATGCTGACTCTTGGTCAAATCAGAATTCTTATTGGTCAACCATCCAGGGACTTTCTCCTGTGTCCTAGAAGCCCAAAGGTTGCTTTAAATGAATCTTTTCCCATAAGTGTACCTAATCACCAAATTACAATCTATTGCTATGTAAGTTTTAGAGCATTTTATCTGGCCTTAATTTAAACTCTGTGAACTCAAACTTACACCTGATGGAAATTTTTGTACTCTGAATTTCTTATACCTTCACTCCTCAGCCCCATCTCATTTTGTATTCACTTATAGATCTTGCCTATGAGTCTCCAGATGTGCACATTTGGTTCTTGGCTCCTTCCTATAGGAGTTGATCTCTCTCAATGTTGACCATTTCTTATCACTTATCACTTTCTTAACACGCAGAAGATTATGGGAAAATAGACTCCATGTGGGACTCAGATAATAAAGTTGAGTTGAACATGGTCTTAGTATCACATGTAACAGATATGCCTATGGGCCTTTGTCTACAACCTGTAGGCTCCTGAACATTGGATCATCAAGGTTGATCTTCAAAAGACACTCTACCCTCACTGATGAAGGCTGCAAGTGTAGGTGAGTAAACTGGCTAATGCTGACAGCTGAGAGGATGAAAAATCGAAACCTGAGTCAATTGGGCCACATAAACTCTACATGATTCTACTAAGTTGATTCCTTGAATTTCTCTGCTTACAAGAAAACCATATCTTGAAAAATATAAAATATGGATTACAAGTGTAATCATTCTAGGTGCCCATATAGAAACACATATAGCTGTTCTTCCATGGCTAACATCAAGGTAGATGAATGTGAGGGAAAGAGGGAGACAGAGAAAGCAAAAAGAAAGGAGAGGCAAAAGGGAAAAATTAAATGATGAGAAAAGAAGAAGAACAGCATAAACCTCATACTTATCTAAGAATTGCCAGGTGTGCGGTATATCAAAACAAAAAGGAAATGTTTTTTACCTTCACTTTAGGAAAACACAACTTCTGATGGACATAAGGGGGGAAAAGATAAGCACAGATTCCAAGAATAGCAAACAAACCAGACTTCAGACTGTGTAGGGAGCAGGAAATCTTCCTTACAGAGGTGTCCCAGTGCACTCTATTCTTGTGGCACATGATCCAGCTTGATAACCTGGGAGAGGGGTAGGATGAGAAACAGCTCTCAATGGACTAACTGGACAAGTAGTTAGTAGAAGTAAGCAGAGCATGATAGAAGAGCATAGAGTGGGCACCTTGATCTCAGGATGGGGTGTCACTGTAACAGGGTCTATGAATCAGTGGAGAGAAGAGCTTGTACTTATTCAAGAGAGTTCTCTCTAGAAGGTAAATCTGGACCATGGAGCAGATGCAGTCCTGCACTGCCTGTAATGCAGCACCAGCTAATGGGGAGCTATTTAATATGCAGAGTCTCAGGCCTTACCATCTCTGCTAAATCAGAGCCCTCATTTCACTAGATCCTACTGTGACACATAAATACATGTAAAAAGCTTGGCTCTGGATGATCTGGAGACCAACCAACCATGACTCTCGGTGAATAGCAAAGGTTTTATAAGTACATCACACATTCGAAAAGAAATCACTTATTTGACTCAGAGAAATGAAAACTAAGGTTTGATTTAATTGAAATGAGTCTTAAAAAAACAACAAAAAATAGGAAGTTGTCTTAATTTAAATGTTAACATAATTTTACCCATATCCCCCAAAACAAACAAACAAAAAAAAAGAAGCAGATTTTATTGCCACCAGAAATAATTTGGTAAAACATATTAAAGAAGAATATCCTGATAGACTGTGATTTCAGGAATAGGATGTATCATTTTCCTCATCGGAACATGTGAAGACAGCCTAACAAAGCAGCAGCCCTGGATAGCTGAGGACATCATGGGCTTATAGACTGATAGGGAATGAAACTGATATCCTATGAGGGTCTTCAAGTAAATTTAACACTTAAAAGAGATTTACCCCAATATGTACATCAAAAGGATGAGAAGTCCTTAGTTGCCTTTCATTCAAGCGTATATTCACATACATGGACACGGACATGGAAACCTCAATAGCAACATGAGGAGAGCTGGAAACATGCTAAAAATCCCTTTGGTATGTCATTATATCTTCAAGCAATCACTAACATCCTCTGGTTGCTGAACACTGTGGCCTCATCCTCAGTAATTGGTGGCTTGCTGTGTATTCATGTCACTATTTAATCCCTAAGGAAAATATCTCTCCTCCTAAGACACACATCCTCTTGTTTATTTTCACCCGCCCCCCACCCCCCCGGCCTGGTCAGCCTACACTACCCCTATTATACAATTCAACCACACACACACACACAGAGTTCCCTGGATGAGAGGTTGTCAAGAGAAAGGACATTTGAATAAATGGGTAAAATATGGACTCTACTTCCCCTAACTTTCTTCTAAAGTACACTTTCACAGTCTCTATTCCTTGCATCATGAATATCCATTGACAGTCCCCAATTATCCATCATCCACTCAGGAGACAGTTTTCTTCCAGTCCTATACAAAAAGCAGTTTGAAGAAAATACAAATGCTGAGATAAAAAAAAAAAATTCTAATATAGAAGGAGTACTGTCATTGGAGAATATTTTGAGCATTTCAATCACTGTTTTGGTCAGAAAAGCTAGTGGCATGTACTTAATCATTTAAAGCACAATCTTCTCATTGTTCCAGGATAGCTATATAATTGAAAACCAATAGGTCAAATCCTTGTTTATTACTCAGGTAGTTAATAGAATTCAAAGGAGGGGACCATCTGTGTATTAGCAGACATTTTCTGCTCTTCTCATCCATGCTCACTGCTCCTTAGTTTTGTATTGCTACTTATTTCTTAGTGTATCTTTTATTGTCTTTCAGAACAAACCAATCCCTGTATATGTCTCTTAGAGCTTGAAAAAGTTATTAAAATGTTCAAGGTTCAGCAGCAAACAGCATTTGGTTTGACAAAAAAGTTTGTGTTGCTTCTGATAGAAAAAGTAGCCACTCCCTCAAAAGAGCCTTCTAAACCTAGCAATTTATGTTTCCAGGAATGATCGTTTTCATCTCTCATCCAAGATCACATACAGCTTGAACCCACATATATCATATTAGTTTGCTTCTTAAAAAGCTGTTATGAAAAAAATAAAGAAATTGACAAGTAACAGATTGGATGAAGGCAAGCAAGATCTCACCATAGACAATGGCAGGAAGGGAAAAGGAAAGAGGGTGGGGTTTGTCTCTGTTTTCATAGCCATATTATTAGAGAAAATCAAATGGCAGTTAAAAGAGCAAAAGCCTCCCTCTGCAGAGCCTACTGAGAAGTTAGTGAAGTAAAGAAGATATCATCACAGGCAGAGCAGGATGTGGAGCAGGCTAGGGCCTGCACACCCAGCACAAAGTATGTGACTGAAAGGCAAGGAACTGGCCTGCGGCAGGTGCAGCGCAGCCAGTGCCCGTCGGCCCCAGGAAAAGAAAACCTGCAGGTGCAGTTGGGACATGTCCTGAGTCTCCAAAGCCACGCGTTTTTCTGAATAGTTGTCCTATCCTCATTGTCTGCTGCAAGATTATGGTTTGCAGTGGGAGGGGATGGGAGAGAGGGAATGGTTTGGTGGAGTCTCCAGTTCTGGGGCTTTGACGGGCACACACAGGCTGCTCCAGAAATAAGGTACCATCGGAGGAGGTGAGACTTTGTGAAGGCAGTGTTGATGGTGGGGCTCATCCCATCAGGCCCACACAGCTCCGTGGTCCCTGGGAAGGCTCTCCTCTCTCCAGATGCCGTGGTAGACACAGGAGTTTTGGGGCTCCAATTCAGCAGTGCTTCCCGTTCTCTGGATGTCTTTTTCCTTTCACCCAGGTATCCTGGGGCCGAGTGACTACCTAAACACCTCAACCCAGTGCTCAAAAGGCCCAGAACTTCAAATGCTACCTGCATTCTTTTGGCTCATCCCAGGAGCCAATAGGGTTTCACACACCCTATTGGTATCAGGATTCTTTGCTAAAAGCTCTCTTCTAATAGCTTTCCTCTCTCCTGAATCTATGTGACATCGAAAACCTAGATTGAGACCCTACTTTAATGTATTTTTAATACAACCCACTTTCTCCAAAAGACTTCAACCCTCCACAGTATTTAATATTTCTATCAGTTTTCTGTGAGAAAATGGGAGACCTAGCAGTCAATTAAGCTACCAAAACTATAGAAGACGAATGTAAAATTTAACAACGCTATCATTGTAGTTTATTCTATTAAACCATCTCTGTGTTAATGAAGGGCATATAGGGATTATGATTTATATCCACAGAAGAGGCTCCTCCATGTCTCCCACATAATGTGGTCAACAGTCTCACATTGTCCTGTTGTCACTCTGCCTTTTTTTTAATTTTCTACTTATTTATTGTTTATTATTCCTTCCACTAGAATTCAAATCCATAAATGCATAAGAGTTTGGGCTTGCACATAGTAGATAACTTAATAAACATTCGCTGAATAAGAAAGTAACTGAATCCCAAGGCATTATTGGAAAATCTCTTTTTGTGTTAGAGCTCAAAAAATTTTGTGCTCAGGGTCATGTTATTCTGAGAAAGTTGCTCAGTGTTAGGTACTCAACAAGTTCTCTCATACCACCACACCTCTTTCAGAAACAGCCTTCCTTCCACATTTTCCTGCCTGACAAACTCCTACTCTTCCTTCACATCAAATTTCACCTCCACTGTAAACCTTTCTAGTCTCTCCCAAGAAGTCTGTCCAAACCCATTATCAAGACCTCTCACCACATCGTATAACATTACACTCATTTATCAATTTTTATTTCACTGGGGCTAGGGACTATAATTCATTTTAATACCCTGTCTGGCATATTATCATTCTCCCATTAAAGTCACAAATACATGAAGAATTTTCTCCAACCAAACTCATGGACTCTAGAGGATTCTAAAGTTTTCCCAAATATTCTGAGAATTAACATTTTCTACCCTCATGAATAACAAATATTCATGTAGGCAATTCATCCTTTACTAGTTTCACAGTACTTCCCACACTTAACAAGGATGTCATCAACACAAATCTGGCCATCACTGAAACACATTTTCTTCCAAACTTTTCATCTCAAAAATTTTAAATTTTGAATACAATCTCCTAAGTTTCTATCTCTCAAACTCCAGTCTCATTTCACTTTTTCTGTCACAAATACCTCCACCACTTTATTCCTTACAGTTTCTCCCAAATTATCAACTTACATTCACCTTACTTTCTTTCCTCTTTCTAGCATTCCCTGTTCTCTTTTCATCTGGGTAATTCCTACTCAAACACCCGACTTGCTTCTGGCTTTGTCTCTTTCAGGAAACTCTCTCTGGAGGCCCTTAGTGAGAAGTTAGCACACCCTCCTGTTACACCATTGCTATATGCAGCCCTTTACAGCACAATTTTATGTTAGTGTACCTTTATGTTCTTGAAAAGACAAGCTCCTCAAGATACAAAATTTATGTTAGTCATCTTCGATCCAGTGTCAATAAATAACTTAATCTCTTACCTTGTATGAAGATTCTTATAAGCAGTCTGGGCAAAGGTCTATAAAGCTGATGAATTTAAAGGGGAAAATCAGAACACCTCAGGAGTATTGCTAAGATTTAAGGAAAACCAAACCCATTAAAGTCCTCACTACAGGCTTAAAATTCCAAATGGGAGAACAAAACACTTTTTCATTGAGGAACTGACATGCAAAGAATTTTACCTCTCATTTTCCCTTTCACCTGGAGTGCAATGCAACCATCACCTCCTTGAAGACTTCTGTCTTAGGTTAATCTTGGGTTGTCCTATGACTAAGAGTCAACATGAATTCTCTTCAAATGTACTGTGGTGTGCACAGCCACATAGAAAAGCAATAGGTAATTTCTTAGGTCAAATACCAAAATATGATTCCAGCAATAATTTCAATGAATTATCTTATGAGTCTATCCATATTTCCTCTGTCAGCTAAGATTCTATCTACCTTTGAAGGTATACATCAAATTCTACTTCAATGACATATTTCCTACTCTAGATTCATCAATAAATTACTGAACTTGAAAATGAGGTATACAGGAATTTTCTTCTATATCCTTTGAATTCCTAATACTATGTTTGTCTTTACCACCAATTTGGCACAATTTTGTAAAACAAAGGGACTTGAGAGACTCATATTCACCACCACTGCCCCCTTACACATTTATACTTTAGCATAAGTTGTGATAAGTGATCCATAAATATTATTTGATTGATAAGAAAAAAAACAAGCTAATCATTGATCTAAAGGAAAGATCTCCCAGGAAGCTAAAAGTCGGAATTATCCTGGCCACCATGGAAACTAAACCTATTTCCCAAAAGTATTTGTTGAAGAGCCACATAATGAGTCAACTGGTTGACAAGGCTAATTAAGTAGTATCTATGCCCTAACCCAGGTAATTGTAGTATTTTTATTATTTGTGTAGTATTTTAATATTTTGCAAATCACTTTTATATCCATGGCTTCATTTCATCTTTACAACCCATCTTAGAAGTGGATGGGTGCAGATGTTATGATTAGTAAATAAATAAACTGAGGCACAGAGAGGTCAGGAGACTTTAGCTTCAAAGCCTAAATGAAGAAATGACTGGACAAGATTACAGTGCTGGCTCAGAGAAATCCAACAGCTTAGGATAACAAAATAGAAGAATGAATGAATGCTAAAACAGGGATCTGACTAGAGTGTCATGGAACACAGAAGAAGATATGAAGACTAAATTATTTGACATGCTATCTCCATCCTAGGAGAGGCCCTCATCCAGAGGGGGCCTAATTCCAATAGACCTGAGCAAGCACTTCACATTCAGACCTCCTCAAATGCTGCAGGTTCTGAAGAGATGAAAGGGGCTTTGGATACGTGCACTATGGTAATTATGTTTGTTTTAATGAAGCAATGTGTGCTTCTGTTGTGCTACAATGCAAAGACCTAATTATTCAAACACAACCATTAGTTCCCACACAGCAGAGATGATAGCAGATGTTATAAAGATAGCATCTTTTGGCCATTTGCCCATCAGGCCCAGCCACAAGGATACTTCAAAAGCAACAGCAGCTCCTGCCAAGAGTATCCCAATACATGTCCTAAGACATCAGAGGCCAAAGTTGACTTGAGACATCTGGAGACAGAAAGAGGTCAATGTGGCAGCCCTTCTTCCCACAGTTTTCAGGTAGATGAGGCAGCAGTCGTGCCTGGTTAGAAGAGTGATCTGGGTCGCCTGGAGCCCTGTGTCCTGCTGACTGTTTCCATTCAGACAGGCAGCTACCATCAGGACACAGAGCCTGTGTAAGAAACTCATTTCAAACCTACAAGGTTGAAAGGAAATCATTCATTTGACTAGAGAAAAAGATGTACCCAGAAACCTGTCCAACTTCTTGCCACCACCACCACCAAGAAAAAAAAAATGTGTGTGTGTGTGTGTGTGTGTGTGTGTGTGTGTGTGTGTGTGTGTGTGTATATATATATATATATATATATATATATATATATATATATATATATATATATATAAACTAATTGAATTTGTGTGGTATACTATTGCTCAAACTTGAGTACTCAGAAGCAGGCACCAGCCTGCCTGCATTTTTTCTATGCCAGCCCTATGAGTAACAGTTAGGAAAACACAAAGTGCTTTAAAAAGTTCAAAGATATTTTTTTAAAGTGACTGCATCATTATCACCACCAAATTGCTGAGTATTTAGACTTCTGTAAACTGGAAATATTAAGTTGAGAGACAATTAGGGGTTATTTTTTTTTCTCTGCATAAACCGTAGCAAGGAGATTTCCTGGAAGTGGAGTTGTTCAAGACTTTAGTTTTTATGTTTTCTATATACGCATGTACACAGTGAGGGCACACACACACACACACACACACACCTGTTTTTTTAATAAGCAACCTGCTGGAAACAGGAAACCTGGAAAGAAAAGAGAGAGCTCCAAGGAAATACTTCTCTTGACAAAGAATTTTGCCACTTTGTTTTTGAACCACACTTCTTCTGCCTTCTCTTCTTATTTCCACCAAATCATAGAAAGACTATCTTCAATAAAATTTTTTGTGTGAAGAGCTCTTAGTTTAAAAAAAAAGAAAAGAGACTGAAAAAGAAATCTCCCATTATAATAAAGGAAACTGCACATAGTTCCTGCTAGCAAAGACTGTGTGAACAAAGCCAAGATCTGCCATCATGTGGAGACTTCCAAGAGAATGGAAGGAAAGGGTGAAAAATGCTAAGATCCTACAGGATGGCCCCTCCAAAGCAAGATGTTAAAAATCCTATTTGTCAGAGATTTCCCAGATTCAATCCATTGCTCTTTCTTATGTTGTGGAGATATAAAAGAAAATCTGGATAGGAATGAAGTCAAAGACCTTGCTTCTTAGCTCAGGAAGAGGAATGGCCTACAGAACTAAAGAAAGATCTAAAAGTATATAAATTAAAAACATAAGTGCACATGGTTTAAAAAATTTAAATAACAGTCAAAATATTAAAAATGAAAAGTAATAGAGGTATGGCTGACCTTGTACAAGGTGAAGCAGAGGAAGGCTAACCATAGCCTTTACTAAGAATGGAAAGAATTTTACTCATCTGAAAAGGATCTTGAAATGGCATTAAATCTACGCTTTAACACTGAAACAATACTAAAGCACCAAGAAATCACTAAGCGCCATCTCGGAAGGCTCAGGATGAGTGGTAACAGTGGAGATCATGTAGACAGGAGAGTAGAACCCAGACAGCTCCCAGGCCTCGATGCTAACTGATGGGGGTGGGACTGGGAATAAAATGAGGGAAGTTTCTGCTAATACCCTCATTTTAAAGAAAACAAAATGGGTCCAAGCAACGGGTCTAGTGCAGTATAGCAAATAACTAGCACAGAAGAGCTCTGACCTGGGGCTTACTGTCAAGATCAAGCACTTTCAACTTCTGCACAAACTTCTCCATAAAACAGTGGCCTCAGGTCTGGTTACCTGAGGGTATGGAAGATGGACTGATGGAGCTAGGTAAGTCTGGAATCTACCATTGCAAACAACTCCTAGCATGGGTGCCTCCCTCTCAAACCCCAAGTAAGGTCTATGCCCCACAGCATAACCAGGAGCACAGGTGCAGAAGTGTGGTTGGGATGACACCACTATTTTTAGGGAATTTAATACCCTGTATGCAAAGAAAAGCTCAAATCCCTAATGCCACCCTACAAAGTAAATTAATACTTGATTTCCCTGATACATTTCTTCTGATCAAATACTATATTCTACATTTGTCTAGTCATTTTCCATTCAAAAAATACTAAAGGAAAAACAGGTTAACTTTAGCTTCCTTAGGCAACAATATAGCAGTGGGTAAGATTGGGTTCCAGATGTTTTCAGACCTCAGTGAAGAGAGACTGAAAAAGATGTTGCACCATTCAACACATCACACTCAGTCTAGGAATGTGGGCCCAACCAGCGCACTACAGTGAAGGCTGCTCAGCTTCCAAGAAGTATGACCCAGTTAATAATACAACTGCTCATTAAGACCAAAAACTAACCCACACTCTTCTGTGGAATAAAGAATTCCCTTGATAGAAAGAAACATACCCCCTGTCAGTCTTCATAGGAAGAGGCCAGTCTCAGGGTAGGTCGAAGTGGGGGAGTATGTCCTCCTCTGTGGGTTATGATGTCAGGACTGAGGTTCTGTGGTATAGGGGAGGAGGTGGAGATTGAGAGGAGGCAGTGACCTAAAGGATAGTGGTGCTCAGTGTCTACTCTGGAGAGTACCATGGCCAGAGGGCCTTGTAAGTAAACAGCTTTGACTTCTGTGAGGCCTATAAACTTCCTTCTCAGAATAATGTTATAAATACATGAAATAAAATATATAAAATGAAAGAAAAACGATTGTATTGAAATAGTTTCTATCAATATACCTCTTGGTTAAAACTCATTAGGGAGCTTGAGTAGTTTAAATTTTGTTGTAAAAAGTACATGTGAGGGAAAAAAGACATTGTATTATGCAATCCAATTTTGTAGTCTCAGACCGTATTAGGTCATTTGGTCTGCCACTTCTAATAAAGGACACCTGGCTCCTACAAGATTCAGGAAATAAAGAATTTGGTTTAAACTACCAAAGGTCTTGAGTGTTTTCTGTGAGCCACTTAGATTCTATATTATACTGGAATGCCAAAGAACAGGCTAAAAGCTAACTAAACTGTGATTTCCAAGTACAAAGACATTTGTATAGAATCATGTTTTAATAAATTGTATTGAGTACATTTATTTTATAGTACGTTAACACACTGCTACATTATATTTTATACTTATGAGATACTCAAATTATAAATAAACTCAAGGATATTCTCTCAGAGACAGATAAATATAGGGTATTTAGGATTTGATTTTAATTTTGTTTAACACACCTTCATATTGGTGTATAATGGCAAATACTGTCTGTTATTTAAAAGTTTGAAGTTGAACCTGAGAGCAGCCACATGAATGCTGAGTCCTAAGGGTCACAAGGAAGTGCATTCACCAGCCCCACACAGCTGCTCACCTATTCCCATGGAGCCCTGCCTCCTAAGAAAGGCTCTGCACATTCAGAGACGCTATCGTCACCCTCAGAGCTAAGTACACAGGCGAGTCCAGGCCTGTTGTCAGTTGCCTCCAGTAATCACAGACTCAGACACATGACTCTTTGGAGGAGTCGGGAAGCAGCCACCACCTATGACTGGCTCACATGATCACCATCAGGACCCAGGCATTCCCTGGCCCACCCCACCCATTCTACCATCATTGTGTCCTGAGCTACAGGGTCTAGTCCCAGTGCCAGCCCCAAGATGCAATCTCCCCTCCCTCAGCCTCATCCCTGGTCTTCACCCCTCACACTCTGTGAACTACAGTTTCCTCTACCACCCACCCCAGTCTATAATATGTAAAAATAAGAGAAAAGGTGTTGTGGAAAGTGTGACCTAGTATGCAAGCAGGAAGCTGAGATACAATGATTTCTCTCCAGTAGCTCATTAATAGGAACCTTTTACAGTGTATGGTAGTACTCCTCATTTTTATATTCAGTCAGTTCTTCCCAAGTTAACAGGCAGCTTTGAACACCATGAAGCCCAGGGTCCATGGGGAAGTCACAGTGTGAACTCACTTCCTAGTAGTACCTAGGGAAGACACATAGCCAACTGAACTTTCTCTGTGGCTAAGAAGAGCACCCACCTCACTCCCCCTGCTGGCCCAAATTACAATATCTAATTTTCAGGGCATGCACATGCCCAGTTTTCTCCTTATGGGGACTTCTCACAGATGGTGGCTTCTTCTCTGTGGAGGATCATGGCATAAGAATTTCTCCACTCCTTTCATGAGCCAAGAAGATATCTACACCAAATCTAAACTCGGTAGGTTCTATTCCTGTTCCTACTCAAAGTGTTGGGGTTTCATACACTCAAGAACTTAGAAAGAGGTTGCTGGAATTAAAAAAAAAATTCCAGATAATAAAATCTTAGCAAAGTTTCAATATCAAATGTTTTCTTTTGGAGCTTTCAGATGAAAGTAGTATTCCGTTTAACAGATTCAAAGGCAAGAGAATCAATTTCTTATTTCTATGAAAATCAGCTCTTCAAGGAAAAGAAAAAGAATGACAAGGAAGGAACCTAAGACCAAATAAGCTCAGGGAGTTATTTTGCCTTATGCATTTTACTCTTCTGCAAGATACAGTCATGTCATCCATCTCTTGGGGGAAGAGAGGCCTACGGAGAATGTTGACATTTCACTTTTCTATTACTAATTTTCACAATGCAGAAACACTTGATCAAAGCAGCCCTAAGTAAGACCTGAAGTTGACACTTACTTCTGACTCCTGACACCATTCTGCAAGACTCATGGCCCCAGGTAAAGCCCAGACACCTGAGGTACTTTTGAGTAGTGTAGTAGATGATCCTTTTCTAAAACTCCAGCTCTAAAATCTTGGTAAAGTTCACTTGTCTTTTAAACATTTTGTGTATTTGTGTCAAAGCTCTTGCCTGATGCTTTGAAAGAACACAGTTCCAAGCTGTTTGTGGCATCTCTTATGGCTGAATACTTAGCAAGACATTGAAGTGTCTAATCTGGTCCCCTCCCATGATACGCATGCTAAGTTTGTGGATATGCTGCAATGAACATGGGGAGACAAGTATATTTTCACAATCCTGATAGCCATTCTTATATATAATCCCAGGAGTGGGATTGCTGGATCACATGGTAACTCTATTTTTAATTGTGAAAACAACCTAATGTCTATCAACAGAAAAATTGTGGTTTAGACATGCAGTGGAATATTATTTAACCATAAAGAAGATTCTGTCATGTTCAATAACACAGATGAAACTTAAGGACATTATGCTAAGTGAAATGAGACAATCGCAAAAAGACAAATATTACATGATTCCATTTATACGAGGTGTCAAACTCATAAAAACAGAAAACAGAATGGTGGTTGCCAGGAGTTGTGGGGAGGGGAAATGGAGAATTGTTGTTCAATAGGTTCAAGGTTTTAGTTACGCAAGATGAATAAGATCTAGAGATCTGCTGAACAACAGTGTGTTTTAATTAACAATTAGTTAACTTACTGTACATTTAAAAATTTGTTAAGAGAGTTGGTCTTGTGTTATTTGTTATCACATATAAAAAAAAAAGACAAGCATGTAGAGTGAGAGCTCCTAGCACTTCTTTGCAGTATTGCAGAACTTGAAGCCTTGCCTCGCACCTCTCTCTCTAGAAAGCCCTTTCCTCCTCACCAATCTCCCTACATGTGTGAGGTAGGCCCTCATTACACTCTTATATAGAGAGGCACCTGAAGCTGTCAGATGCTGCATTCTGAGATTCTGTGCCACTTTGCACTAGAACACAACACGCACCTCATCCTCCCTATAGGTATAGATGCTCAGGTCTCTGACTCGGGGAAGAAGACATTGACTTTCCAGGATTGCTTTGAAGAGTAAAGGAGTAATTTACATTAGTGCTGTATGTACTTAGAACAGTATCTAGTGTTAGCGATTATTTGTATTACTATTAATAATATTAGTATATTGATACTTAAGAAGCATCTTCTCTGACATGTTTTGGTTCCCTTAGATGCTGTTTTTATACATCTATGTTTTCCATAGAAAGGCTTAGCTAATTCTATGTTTAGTTCAATTTATACAATTAAACATTTTTTATTAGTCTCACTTAACCACAATCATTGAATGAAATTTGTTGAAATGTGGCAACTGCTCTGTTAAGTTGATACTGCAAAGTTGCAGTGACCCTACATGTTCCCCAGTGCCGATACATGTGTGTGATTATTTTGTTTTTTGTGGTGTGTTTTTTTTTCAGACTGATGGAGAGGGGAGTGTGAAGAGATTAGCAATCGGATTGTTTTTCAGGAGTCACTTGTTTTGAAATTGAATACTGTTCCTACAAAAAATTTCAAGTATCACAACTCCTATTCCAATAACTGGAATATGCAATCTCTCTATATGCAGACCAATTAAAGGAAACTACAGGATTCACTGCTGTAGAGTAAATCTGGGAACCATACTTATAGCTTGGGAACTGAGCAATCAAGCTTTTCACAGTGATTGAAGCTGCAGGTTTAACAATGCCAAGGAGGGATGGGCCTAGTCTCCTCATGAATTCATTAATTGTATTTACTGTATATATTGTCTCCTTGTGTCTTTGAGGCATGGGATCATAAATTATGAATGACAGCACCTCGACTACAGAGTTGTTGTTCCTTATTCAGGATTCAGAGTAAATTCTGTTAGAGCACAACTACTGGATTCTCAGCTCTTTCTAACAGGCCAGGCAGCCCAGAGAAAATCCAAACAGTACATTCTGCTCTTCTAGTGCAACCCAATATTATAAATATAAGTAGATTACCTAGGGGAAAAATGATTTAAGTCCGGGAGAAAAATATTTATATTTGCCAAAAAAGAGACAGAGAGAGAGAGAGAGAGAGAGAGACAGAGAGAGAGAGAGAGTAATAAGGTAAATATTTATTTATTTATTTATTTATTTATTATTTATTTGAATTAATTAATTTAGTTACTTTTAAAAATATAACTGTGAAGGATGCTTGCACAGATAAATAATGTGGTCAGGTTGTGAGTAGCCATGCACTCTGGTCCCTGCACTATGCACAGGCTGAAGGGGCTGCTCCTCAGTGTATTAATGGCTCTTTGGCCCCCACACCTCACCTGGTCCAAGAGGGAATTTGTGACCTGATTTATGGGGAAGTTTCTACCCCAGAGATGAAGTTCCTTCTTGTCTATCCTCCAGCAACAGCTATTGGGGTTCATCTCTTTTGTACACTATTTATTTATTCAGTCTTTGCTTCTTATATCTGGAAAGCCAACCAGAAGTGCCACACACTGGGACTTTTACACACAGACACACACTGTCATCTTAATTCATATTTAAGTAGCAAATGTTTTATAAGAGAGAAGAACAAAAAGAAATAGATAAGGAAAGAATAATTTTATAATAATTTTACTTGAGTAATTACAGAATCACCTAGAAAATTTAAAAGTAACCTAGAGACTCAAAGATTTCACATTAAGACAACATTTTCATTATTGTCTTCATATATATGTTTACCCATTGAGTTTGATATTTACTCAGTAATGGTCTAAGTTCTTTACGTATTAATTTCCTGTTTGGTTTTACCTGTGTTAAGTATTTTAAGTATGAATGGCACATTATCACAATGGTAAACTATAGTAATTTTAGATACAAATTTCCAGGAATAATTCATGTTGTTATACAATGATTTAGGCCCAGTCCCTACACTCACAGAATTTACAATCTGTTCTCTATTATTCCACATTCATTGTCAAATATACAATTCACTATATCTACTATTAATAATTAAGTCAATTAATTGTCTCCCTATTGCAGTACATATGCCTATTTTGATATATTTAATAAAAGTTACCGTATACAATTATGAGTTTCAAAGGTAATTCTATGGAAGAAAGCAAGCAACTGATCTTTTTAGGAGTCATTGTCAATATGTTTTAAAAATAAAACATTACAATTTCTTAAAAGGCTTTTCTAAAACTGTACTTCTTTTAAATTGTTGAGCTATTTACCAGTCTAACTGGGTAATTAATATCAAAAATATGTTTTTGCCAAGAGCAGTAGTATGCTAGAATAACCTTAGAATGGCTCACAAGAGACATTTATTTAATTTTCAGGAATTGTTAAACTTTCCTATTATTAAATATTAAATTATATACATTTACAACTTAATAAATTATATTAAATGCAAAATTAGTAAAAATCTCAAAAAATTATTATTTTATATATTTTTGCTCCATTTTACTGTGTCCTATGTTCTTGAGGATTTTTACATCTGTCATGGAACTACTGGTAATGGTAAGCTAATGTGCATTTAGTCTTAATCCCATGAGATTATATCTTAATCATATCTCATTGGTAGCATGAGATGGTCCATAGTGGAGCTATTTACAACACAGAAATCAGCAAATATCAGCAGTAAATTAGGACTTGATTTGTTTTGTTTACTGCTCAGGCTTAAGAAAATGATGAAGTAAATGTTTATAATACAAATTAAACTTAAAAGTATGTTGTGTACACAGTTGTTACATTATGAAATAGCACAACAGATTAAGGAAATATTCTTCCAATTTTTTTTCCAAAACCTATTATCCAGTTTGGCAAAGCCACTCACATCATTAAAGAACAAGTGAAGTTCCAATGTCCATCTTTACTGTTTCACTTTCATCTAACTTATTAACATAATAATGAAAATATCAACCCAGTTGTGTCAGAATCACATTTATTCATCTGTTGCAATGCTAGGTTGCCTACAGATGCAAGATTTCAGCAAAACACAACAAAAGCATTCTTTGAAAATCAAATTAAATTTATTATAAAACATAATCTATATTTTACATGCAATATATATAACAATATAGTTGATAATAAAATATTATATATATGTATATATATACACACACGTATACTCACACATACACACACATACACATACATACACACACACACAGATTTTTTTTTCTGGAAAGCTGGTTGATAAATATTCACCAGTACATCACTAAGTGTCTTTATTAGTTTTCCTCTGTGTGTATGAAAATTCTAGCTTATCTAAAAGAAATATGTTTGCCTAAATATTTTTTCTAAAAAGACAGTAAGGGATATGTTGTGTTTAAGAAAGAAATTACTCTAATTTAAAAATTATTTTCTTTGGTGAAAATTACCAGCAGATGATTTACCAAAATACTAGTGAAAGAAGATAGTTTAGATACCCCCATTCCAGTATCATTGTGCCTCAAAAACTATTGTCCAAGTTTGTCCACTTAAATGATATTCTTGTCTAAATGTATAATGATGAGATATACATATTATGACTTAAATTGTTTAGAGATCTTTTTAAAATATTTTAGTTAGATTTTTTAAAAAATTACACACACACACACACATTGCTTTTCTAGAGAAGACCAGGGATACACCAATAGCTTTAGTGGCCAGTTTCTTATAAGCTCAAACTGGAAGGTCAACCAAAAGGGGCAATGAAGGAGTATAAGGTCTCATCCCTGGCTCCAGTGTCAATCCTAGAGTGGCATTGTCCAAAGAAGCATGTAGCATGTTCCAAAAACAGAGATAAAGCTGCAGTGAGAGGAATTATCTAGGTCATGCCAAATTGAGACAAATTATAGATGATGCAATGTGAGCAAGAAACAACTTAAAAACTGTTCAAGAAATACACAGAAGCCAGAGGAGAGAACAAAAATGAAATAATGAACAACATGCTTCTGACAGCAAGTATCACAGGGCCAATTATGAAAAAAAAAAGTTACATTTCTGAGTTGTTTCTATTTTTGTATGTAGAAAAATGTTTCACTGTAGTAGAACCCAGTGTCATTGAATGAATGAATGAATGAATGAACGAATGAACAAATAATATCCTGAGCCTACCATTATGGTGGACATACTTGCTTGAAACCTTTATGTTTAGAAAATGTATTATAAAATTTTCTATAGCACTGAACTTACAGCATGTGCGATCTATGCTAAACCTTGAAGCAGGAACAGGAAACTACAGCTTCTGTACCCAATCTGACTCACAACCTATTTTTACAAATTAAGTTCTATTAGAACACAGATGCTCATGTGTTTATGTGTATCCATGGCTGCTTTTGCACTGCAATGACAGAGTCGAGTACTTGTGACCGAGACAGTATATGACCTACAAAGGCTTTTTGGAGAAAAAGTTTGGTGATTCCTACCTTAGAAGAATTAATGTAATAGGTACGTTTCTTCTGATTTCTCTACCTCTCATATGGTTCCACAGGACCAAAGAGTTATGCATGACAATTAATTTGTCCAACTAACATTTACTGAATGTCTACTGTATAACAGTGGAAATAAATAAGACACCTCTGGCCAGCCAGGAGCTCTAGTTGGCAAGAAAGAAAGGTAGGTGCACTTGGCCAGAAACTTGAAGGATATGCAAGTGAGGTCTCAGGTTTCATTAAGTATCCACTGTCACTCATCTCTTGCTTCTTTGATGCACGGGAGCATAGATGTTTCAGGATAGGAGTGACAGACTAAGGAGGACTCTGATGGGCTTCTGTAGTAGGAGAAGTTAGATTGCCAGCTCAGACTACAATTTGCCTTGTTTCTCATTTGGCAATTAACCCTGGTACCTAATATCTTTTGTTGCTGGGAAGAGGTGAGTAGTACCTGATGCTGCACTGTATACCAGTCACTGTGCTAAGCACCATGACTGAATATTACTTCAGGTAAACCTTGAAGCAAGCCAGTATATCAGGTCCTATTGATGTCTCACAGTGAGTATAGATAGGACTGAGGCTTGGAGTGGGAAAGTTACTCAGTATGCCACTGGTAACAAGTTGTGAAGTAAGGATGGAGTCATTCGACTTCAAAGCCAAGCTGTTAAACCTACTGCTGGAGCCTGAAGTCTGAGAGATGAGAGAGTGGCAGATGCATGTAAAAGTAGCAAAAGAGTGGAGAGTACTCAATAGACACTGAATATCACCAGTTTTGTACTACTGGTAAACTTAAGCATGGGGAGAGACCCTCACTTCCTGTTTGGCATCTGCCCTTGATGTTGCCTTCAGTCAAGTGGTTTTGGAGAGTAGCCATTATACATTTTATCTTATTCTTTGTGTCTAGACCAACCTTGAAAGGAAAAAGACTCATAAATAGGAAGCCTGAAAAAATAAAGTTTGTATGTTCAGATAATAATTGAGAATGGAAGAGTTACTCAAAGAGTATATTTCCAGTGTGAAACTATGCATTTACTTAGAATTACCATTCTCTAATTAGGGAATCAAGTTGATCTGGGTACAAAACTAGAGTCCATCAATTAGCAGTTGCTCAAGCTTGAGCAAGTGTCATATCAATGTAGAACCTCTGTTTCCTAATCAACACAACAATGATAATAAGGCCTAATTCCTAGAGTGGTTGTAATAATAAAATAATGCCATGTTGTAGAACAACTTAGCATGGTTCTTGGAATATAACAGGCTATTAATAATGTTGTTTCTATATCTAATACTATTAGGATTGATAATATTATTATTGGTATTATTATTGATATTATCAGTCAGGTTCTATGCTAAGAAATCAAGACATAAATATGAACAAGGTGCAGCTTATGCCCACAGAAATTTTAGGGAGATTGGCAAGGTAAGAGGCAGTGGGAGGAAGATACAGGCAACAGAATCCCTCCTTTAGTTCAGCTGCCTACAAAATGCTAAACATTAAAGAAATCAACACATTTGTTTTGCTTCAGTTTATTTACCATCTATAAAAAGGGAAGGCTAGTAATAGCCATCATAGTTTTTTCCTAATCTCTTCTCCTGGCCCCTTGTGTTTCTGGAGCTTCAGTGCCCACTTTACTGTCATCCTCAGCAATGCATCAGGCATCCTCAACAGCTCTCTGTCACCAAAATTTACTTCTCTTTAGAATTTGCACAGACATTCTAGTGGTGGCACTGGCTGAATAGGCTGCTCCCTCAAAGCATGTGTTTTAACCCATGATCGATTCCTTAACCATATAACTGACTAATGTGTGGCTTTCCAATAAGGCATTAGGCTAAATTGAGCACAGAGGGCAAGTATGGTGCTCTTTTAGAACCATCATATCACTTTTTCCCTAGTTCACTGGCCTGTAGAATATTAAATATTAAAGAACTTGATACATTTGTATTGATTCAGTTTGTTTTTTATTAAAATGGAAAAATAGAATAATTATTATAAGAGTATTTGCAAGAAAAAATCACAAGAATTGTTTGAATCTGCTCAGAGGAAACATGCTCTTTATATAAAACATGATTATAGAACCTACTGATAAGATGTAGATGAGTGCTTTGTGCACATCCCATGTGCCCATTTGTGGAAATTACAAACACAGCCCCCAAGAGAGATAAATTCAAAATACTGGAAATTTTATTTTTTATGCTCATCAAAGCTCACCCTGCAGAAGAGTAGTGATCAATAAAGTAAAAAATAGATTACTATGTCCAACCAGTTATACCAGCAAACACATATAGACATAATTTTAACTAGCAGTGTGCTGGTAAATGTTTAGCAATGTTTTTGAGGGGCAAAGGAGAAGTGAATTTCTGGTATGCAGAATCTGTCCACTTCCACAAGGGCTGAAGTCACTAATCAGCTGAGCTCTGTAGAGCTGGTGAGAGCAGTTCCAGCAACCACTGGAACTGTAAGCTCTGCCCACTCTAGTTTCAGCAACAAGGCAGAATCAAAAATAACTCTGTACTAGGTGCTGAAAGATGTGGCTTATATTCCAGTTCCCAATAACTATGAACTCATGTAAGTCACTCATTCTTAGAAACTGGGTTTCTACTTCCAGAAAATGGGTTATAACAATGGGTCCTCAAACTTTCATAAGGTTGTCACAAGGATAGAAGTTTATCAAGGTACTTAAACTGTGAAGTTCTATAGCATTATAAGTTTTGCTATTGTTACCAACGCATTCAGCACATAACGTAATTTCTATACACATCTTAAATAGAGTGCTAAGAAATCTATAACTTCCATCTGACACCTCAGAGGTTTCTGTTGAGTGTCCAGAGAAGTGATCTAGCCTAGTTTGTACTAGTAATTTTTCACCAGTAAAATTTGAAACCAAATATTAATCTAATTATTATCATAAATTCTGGATAACTCTGGAGCTACTCTAAAAGTTCCATGATCATCTAAAAGGATAGTTTATTATATGGAGAAGAAAACTTAATGCCCAATTTCATAAAAGCTCCATGAGAAGATGGAACTAAAGCTACGTCCAAACTTAACTGACTGATGAAGCAGATTAGTGCAACCTTTCTCCTGAAGTTCAATTTGAGGACAGCATTTTATACAAAAACTTAAGCCCCAGATCCCATTAATTGATTTTAGTTAAGACCTTCAAAATAGCTGGAAATTAAATCTGAATTCTTACTGGTCATATGACCTTGTTTAAGGCATTATCCTCTCTAACCCTCAATTTGTCTACATGGAAAATGACGATATCTGTCATAGAAAATTAATGAGGAATAAATTTGGTTTTGTGAATGAGAGGCACACATGGCTTTTTTCTATTCAAATATAAGTCATTATTAATTGATATTTAACTGTTTTGTAATAATATGTAAAAAAATGCTGAAATCTCCACGTATACCTATAAAGCACAGTCATCATATATAAGCAATTAGATATAGGCACATAAAAGCAGGGCAGAATTGCTATTTTTTAATATAAAATTTGAATTTGGGGATTCAGAAAACTAATTTCTCTTTGAAATGTCCCCCAAAATTGTTACAGAGGATAGCAGATACCCACGGTTGCCCACCTTTTTCCTTTCTTCTCAGAAGGCAGAGCCCATATTTAGTTCAAATATCAACCAATATGGATATGTTTACTGTCTATATGAGTCTAGGTGAAAATAGTGATTGGTTTAAGTTATTGATAACAGGCATATTTCCTATTCCAGTGGTTCAGCTAGGCAAGTGATCCATTTCTGACCAATATAATGTAAAAGGAAACATTCTAAGATGCTTCTAAGAAAAGTTTTCATATGTCTAGAAAGGAGACTTTGGGAAAATATGTTCCATTTCCCATCTTTGGACATTCTTGGTCTGGGTATGTATGATACCTAGAAGAAGTACAACCATCTTGTTCTCAAAGCCTGAAGATGAGGCCAATGCAGAAAGTAGAAGGGAAGAATAAAATAAGCCTGGTTCTTAAGACACCCAGGAACTGTTAATCAACCAACCTGAAACCTGTTTAATTTCTGGACTTTTGTTTTCATAAGATCATAAATTTGTTTATTGTTAGAGTTTCTCTGACTTATAGCTCAATGAGTTCTTCCTAATTCTTGTTCTAATGTCAAAGATCTTAAAGATATTAAGAGCAATGGTACAAACTCATCTAAAAATATATGTTTCGCCTTGGATAATTTACTATAAGACAAAGTGCTATCATCATATTCAGCACGAAAGTTAAATAAGTAGGATCTCTCATGTACTGAAAATAATGGTACCTACAGCTCGAGGGGCATTATAGCCTGTGATCAGAGTGACTACAGAAAGTCAAACATGCTGAAGAACTGCCTAACCTCTCATCTGTAATTACTTGAGAAAAGTTCTTAGCAGAATATGCTTCCATCCCTTTGCTTATCTTTAATTACTTCTGAGGATATATTTTTTAATTAATAAAACTCTTAATAAGGAATAGGAAGATGAGGTCAAGAAAATGTTTACCTGGTACAGATATGGACTAATCCACCAGGATGACCTTCTACAAATTAGAACCCATCAATAAAATTACATCAAGTGTGCTCCATTATGGTTAATGGTGATATTTGAAGATGACTTTATATGCCTTATAAACTCAGTTAATTGTGTTACTCTACCTCTAAAATGTGGAGTTGGGGAATGTGTCAGGGAACTTTCAGTGTCATACCAGAGGCAAGAGGTTCAAAAGTTCAGGCAAAAAGAAACAAAAAAGTGCTTTTCTTTAAGAATGAAAACTACAATGAAAAGATGAATTCCAATAAATGCACCAAGAAATTTGTATATATTTATATAATAAAACTTGGGGGAATATTAAAAATGTAGTGAGAAATCATAAAGGAAAAACACTTGCATGTTTCAGAGATGCAGGAGAAATTGAAGACAGTTCATAAATATAAAATATGACCCTTTGGATATTGCCAAGGTCAATGAGACCCAGAACAATCAGCTTGATTCTAAAATCCATTTGTTTGTCTTATTTGTGCTAGTTCCTCCCTTTCTTGTATATCTGTCATTTTCTTTTACTTCCCTACCATCCCTCCAATCTTACCTTCCTAGTAAATATTCTATCATTGTCCCATCACGAGTGTTGAAATTCAGAGGGGAAGATAAAATGTTCAAGCCCTGTTTTGAGGAGCTAGTTCTTTGGAATTCCTGTTTCTTAATTAGACCCCACTATCCTTTCTCTATGGCTTAACTCTCAGTGGCAGTAGGTAGCAGAAACACATATTAATTCAAATCATCTGTATTATTTTACTACAAATTAGTTAAATGTTCCTACATCACTACTTGTCTTCCTATATTCTTATTTCTCTTGAAATTTTTTATAAACTATCATCTTGTATAGGTTACAGAGTATATGGCTTTGACTAAAGTTTAAATTTACATGTTTGGATTCAGAAAATAAAATCTAATTCTTTTAGGGAATTAATAGATTTTTAAATCTACTGAAAAATATTAAGGTAGTTTAAGCTTCACATCATCTCTTGAAACAATAATTATAATTGCTTCATTGCTGTGCAATTTGAAAACATTGTACAACTTTCAAAAACACTAATACTTAAAAATTTTTTTGTAGTCATGGAAAATGAAATAGGCTGTGAAGAAAGAAATTTTTTAAAACTTTAAATACAAAGTAGAGTTTTAAGTCAGAAACAAATGAGCATACACTATAGTTTACGATGAGCAAAATTACAAAAGCAAAATTTGAAAATGGATAAAGCAGCATGATTACAGTACTCCTAGAAAAAGAAGGTTACAAAATTGCACAAGTACTTTCATTATAACTCCTATTTATCTCATTATCCATTCCTGCATAATTTTCTGAAAAACAAAATATATTTTTCCTGAAAACTTTCCATGCTATGATTTTCTCTTTCTCCAGGGTGCACATATTTACATTTCAGAAATATCTGAACAGAGTATCATCTGTTCAAGGAACTTGGCTTTTAGAGAAGAATAAAATGAGGTAGCACAAAATAATATTTTTTCCTAAAAATTATCCAACAATTTTTACTTCAGATTACTAATTAATAAAGAAAAATAGCTAGATTTACTCACAGACCTCAACAAGAAAGGTAATTAATTATGTAAAGTAATTGAGCCTAAATAAAAAAAATGTTTGTATTAAACAGTGAGTTTCTCTCTAAATATATTTTCCTCTTTATAAGCCACTTCCAAGAGACATGTGTTAAATGCTCTATCTTTTGTTTCTTTAGTTTAAGACAGCATATTCATTACCAGAGAATAAATACTGAGAGACAGCTGTATGGTCAGTCCCAATTTAATATTAAGCCATGTAATTACAGCGATACTTTGAATTTTTATAACTTTTTATCTTGTAAGAACTCAAATTCCATTTACATACTCTTATGTAATACCTGTGAAGCACCTGCTATAGTTAAAGAATTGGCTGTGTCACAAACTTAAGAAGGCTGGTAAGGAGCTTCAACAGTTGTTGGAGCCCAAGAAATAAAACCCTGTGTCTCTGGATTGTTGCCCTGTTCCTGCATTTACTGGGTCCCTCTTAACTTGTATTTCCTTCTAGAAACTCTTAGAACTAGGAAATTCAAAGGAGTCAGTGAATATGATTTACTGACGTTACATAAAAGTCACCTATGTTTTTAAAGTCTTAGAATTGGAGAATTACTCTGCCTAGTAGCTTTATACCAGAGGGCAGTGCCAGGCCTGTTAAGAGAGCAATTACATTACTTTCTTACAGCATCCATCTCTCTCTGAACACTTCACTGCACATTTATCTTCTCAACATCTATCAACAAATTTGAATATTAAATCCAAATTCTAAGCTATGTATACACATAATGTATAATTGTAACAAATTATACATTAACCTGTATAGAATAACAATCCATTGCTGTCAATTGATTTGTAAACAGCTGGCAGAAAAGTTTTCCTAGGAATGCTGAAAGTATGCTCAAAAATGACCCTTAAGCTAACATAATGGAACATCCTGGCTAAAGGAGAGCTTGCAATCAAGAGCTGGCACAGTCATATTGGGAGCTGGTTTATGTCCTTATAACTTCTCTCTGTGTCATAGGACTAAGCATAAATAAGGTATTATGGGAGCTCATGAAAAGGAAAACTGCCCCAGAATTGAAGGGTCAGAAAAGGACTAAAGGAAATAGCTTTCAAGTTTAGATGTGATGGGATGGCTAGTCTGTTAGGGAAAGCTAGAGAGGGAAAAGCAGCCAATCACATAAGGCACCAAGAATTGTCAGTAGTTTAGTAGTCCAATAAATCTGAACAATAGTTCAAAAGGACAGTAAAAATGAAACTGGAGAGTTAAATGAAGACCATCATTTCTTGAATAAATAAATAAATGATATCTTTAGAATATTCCTGATGCATGATTCTATGCAAAGACTTAAAAATTCTTCAAATAGTATCAGAAAAGGCCTAATTATGAGACCATCTATTCCTAACTTAATAGGCAAAAATGCATTTCCCACAGTCTCCTTTACTCTTTTATGACACATTACTCCTCTTACTTTTCCCTTTGCACCAAAACCCATCACTTCCTTTCTCAAGTGCCAAGGTTCACACAACCAGTATAATTTGGGTTATATTTCTTATACCTATAATGTTTTGAACATGACATTTAAAAACATAGCCCTTTTTTTTTGGAAGCTACATTAATATGGTGGAAGGCTTAACAATCCAGGCAGAAATGCCTATGAAAGTCACTGACAGTGCCACAAAAATGCGAATTGTTTTACTCTGCATGTGGGGATTTAGTGTTATTGCAGAGTTTCAGATTTTTATGAGCACTTAAAATTTTGGATCTGATTGGGTTCTGGGCTCACATTAATTTATTTTAAATTATTAAAATATCCATCTTTTAGCTAAAATAAAAGTTACCAAATCAAATCTATAAGAGCATGAACATGAAGGAAAGTAAGTTTTCAGATGTCTTAAAAAATGAGGTTACCATGGAAAACTAATCAAAATATACATATGTAAGTGAGCCCAAGATAACTTAATTGTATCAAATAATACTAACAAGTTTGTATGTTTCAGTTGGAGGAATGGCATCACGTTTTACACAACATTTAGCCTATTATCTATAAGAATTAGTGGTTTTAGAAACCATGAAAACTACTCCAGATGTCTTAGACTTATAGGTTTTGTATTGACCAAGATAATAGTAATTTCCTGATTTTATGCTATGTGTTGACACATGCATGTAGAAATTTTGCAAGGAGCCTATATTTATTTATCCCAGTAGGCTTTATTATTTGGGGGCTAAAAATGGAAGTGGTTATAAGTGAGTCTCTGCAACTCTTCTTCTGCATTCTCCTTGTCTCTACAGACACCCAGGTCCCACATAAATTAGGGTATTGTTTTATTATTGCTACAAGTTTTGTTGTATTTTTACATTATATAATGCTATACTCAGATTCAATATAGCATGTAAAACATACTAAGAAATGAGAAAATCTGCTTTTTAAAAAACAGAATGTGAGAAAAAGAAAAAAATATGTCATAAATGAAAGAGGTTTGGTCATCCCTCTTGCAACCAAATCAAAGTTGGGATAGAAACAGTAAGGAAAGTTGCCTGGGATCTTGAGGAACACAAACACTACAATTAGGGAGGTAAATAATTAATCAACTTGCAATGATAGAAGGTAGGAAGGAGTGAAGATATAAGGCTGCCTGGTCAGGAGCGGCTGAGTGTGACAGGCTACAGGAGCACAGATCCCTCTTAAAGGGGCCGTGTCCACAAGCAGACTTTCTCAGTGATGGACCTACTCAGTCTAACTGTGTGGATGCAGGACCACCATAGCTGAGATGTCATCAAACTGGATAACAGAGGTCTCTCTTCCCAGAGGATTCCCTGAAACTCCATCTCCCCCAACTCATGGACCCACCTGAGCCACATCCAGGTGTGTCCTCAGGGAGTAAGGTGACCCTTCCTGAGTCAACTCCAAGACTCACATTAGTGGCAGCTAACCTCAGCTTTGGGCATGGCCTCTTGAGGTAACTATAAGCACAGAATCTTAGCAGGAGGGGAGCAGGCTAGGGCAAAACTTGGCCTGCAGCTGAACCCCTCTCAGGACTGTGCAACTGGACACCTACTAGACAGAGCAACGCTAATAAGACCAGGAGACTTAGAAGCTTTGCATAGTACATAGAAACAGAAACAGAAATACAGCCAAAAATGGGAAGACAAAAAAGCATAAACCATATGAAAGAACAAAACAGATCTAGAAATAATCTAACAGATATAGAGTTCAAAACACTGGTTATAAAGATGCTCAATGAATTTAGGAGAAGTGAAGATGAATTCAGTGAGTACTTTAACAAAGAGAAAAAACATAAAAATGGAAATGGAAATTATAAAAGGGAACCAGTCAGAAATGAAGAAAATATCATCCGAGATTAAGAGTATATTAGATGGAATCAACAGAGTGGATAAAGAAGAGGATTGGACCATTGATATACAGTCTGAGGAAGCCAAGGACAGTCAATCAGAAGGTCAAGAAAAAAGAAGACAATACTATAATTTAAGGAGCCTATGGGACATTATTAACCATAAAATGTAGATGTGGCATAGGGGTACCTGAAGGAAAACAAGACATTGAAGAGCTATCTGAAGAAATTATGATGGAAAACTTCATTCACCTGGTGAGGGAAATAGACATACAACCTAAGAAAGCTCAGAGAGTCCCAAGAAAGAGGATCCCAAAGAGGGATCACACTAAGACACATCATAATTAAAATGCCAAAGGTTATATACAAAAAGAGAATCTTAAAAACAGTGAGAGAAGAGTAGTTACTGACCTATAAGGGAACACTCATATGTCTGGCAGTTGATTTCTCAAAGGAAACTATGCAGGACAGAAGGACTTGGCACAGAATATTCAGCATGATGAAAACCCTGAATCTACAACCAAGAATTCTTTATCCAGCAAAGCTATCATTTAGAGTTAAAGGACAGATAAAGAGCTTCCAAGGCAAAAATAGGCTAAAGGAATTTATCAACACCAAGCCAGTATTATGGGAAATGTTGAAGGGACTTCTTTAAGAAGAACATATATGTATTAAAAACAGGAATAAAGAATGATAATAACTACATTTCTATCAACAAGTATGTCAAACGGAAAAAAATTAAGTGCTCCAACTAAATGATAGAGTTTCTGAATGGATAAGGAAATAAGATCCCTACATCTGCTGCCTACAAGAGACTCACTTCATATTAAAAGACACAAAAAGACTAAAAGGAAGGGGATTGAAAAAGATATTGCTTTGATAGAAATAGAGGGTATTGCACTGAATGAAATGGGTCAGATAAAGACAAATATTGCATGATTTCATGTACATATGGAATCTAAAGATCAAAGTTAACAATAATAATAACAAAAGTAGAAATAAACTCATAGATACAGAGAATATTTTGAGGGCTACTAGATGGGAGGGGGTTTGGAGGAATGGTAAAAAAGAACAAAAGAATTAAGAAGTACAAATGGATAGTTATGAAATAGACTTGGAGATGTTGAGTGTAGCATGGGTAAGATGATTAATTATGTAATAAATACGTAAAGTGAAAGAAGGGTAGGGTGATTGCTTTGTGAGTTATGTGGATATCTTATCACTATGCTCTATAACAGAAATTGGTATATTATTGTATGCCAACTATAATTGGAAAAAATTCATTGAATTGTAAAATCAAAAAACAGAATGTTTATCTTTCTTGTCATTGAGAATACTTGTTGATTGATTGATAAATTGATAAATTTTAAAATATAAAATTTTATACAAATTCAAGTATAATTTTTAAAGAAAGTCAATGCACTTTAAATCTGGGCTCTAAATAATTTTTTTTTTTTGGTCTCATCTATTTCTTCCCCTTCCATTTAATGTCTTGACTTACTAACCTTATTCCTCACATCTAAGACCTAACTCTTCCAAAGGAATAACCAATACTGAGCTTACACTCTCCAAATAATAAATTTGCTTCCATATTCAAATCCTCTCTTTGATCCAGATTAACAATTACAAGATAAATCAAGATAACGTGACCATATTTTCTAAACATTCATGAAGAAAAAAAGTACTCTTGCTAAAAATGGGAACAGGTAAAAACCTGTCTTCAGTCATATCCATGAGAGAGCCACATTACCAAGATTGTTTGAAATGAACCCATGAGAGGTCCTAGTCAGAAGCTCCAACTCATCCAGGCTGAGGGTGGAATCTGGTGGAAAATAGGCTCAATGGGTTATTCTTCCATGTGGGGATTTAGGACACATGATAGATTTTCTAAAAATTTTAAAAGCACCTCTGCCACCTTAAGCACTTTTGATAAATAATTTTTTATCTATTCTATAGAAGCTTTCAGTTATACAGATTAAATTACTGGATTGGTTCAATTGAAATCATAGAGAAGCATCTCAAAGCACAGGCAGTCAGCCAGAAAGAATGAAAGCTAATTAATTTGTTTCCATTTCTTCACTTTTACCATTCATAGACCTATAAAACATGTAGGAAGAAGACAAAGAGTCGAACATGTACACTACCGCTCCAAAAAAGATCAAGAAATGCTTACTTTATAAAATATAATAGCCAAAATATTGCTTTTCTTATTGTATATACAATGGTAGTTAATAATTAGTATTATGCAAAAGTTTAAACACTAAGCAGATTCCAGCATTTATGTGTAGAAAACACAGTATCTTTGTACCCACTGTGTAAGAAGTTATGTTTAATATGTATTTAAATATATATATATTTCATATTTCATATTTAAGAAGGCAAAGAGGTTTTCAATTTAGAAAAAATAAATTATACAGAGAAATACTGTAACCAGTGGAACTTATTTTAGGATGTAATATATCAGACAGACAAAAGCATGCAAAACACATTATATAATTCAAGAAGAGAAATGTGAAGACTGAGGAAGGTTGACAGCTTGAGTAAGTACATTAATTATTTAGTGATCATAAACACCATAATAACAAAAAGTTTAGAATAGACAAAGCTTAATGCTGATGATACTGTACATTTGCATTAATTTTATATGATTTTTAGTTCTCACAGTCTCCAAATAGTAGGACTGCAACCTTATAAGTTGATGTTGACATAAGACCCCCCTGTATCTTATCCTAAACCTTTCATATCCATCATATATTCAATGGCACTAGTTTATGCAATCTTTCTCCAATATTGAGCAATTTTATTATCATACTACCTTCACAATTTAACATTTAACATTAAAAAAAAGTTTAAAAACTTTATAAGATGTAGAAATTGTGGACCATTTTTGTATACTTTAAGGTAGTTATTTTGTTCTAAATTTTATTATCAATTTATATATGTGGGGGTAAAGGAAATTTATTTTTATATCATTCCTCAGACAACTCAAAGCATTTTACGTCATGTACATTTATGTGAATATCTCCATCTTAAATCTGACCAGTGTTGTTGTCAGAATAGGGCATTGAAGAGGAACATTTACCACAACCATTTCCTATTTTTTTGTTAGTTGCCAAGGGCCTCCTTCTGGACAGTAGCCATTTAATGATGAGAAAGAAATTAACAAACAGTACATCAACTTTTTTTTCTGTCCTGGACTATTAACATTTTTAACCTTGAAAAGGGAGTGGCATTGTGGGAAGTATTATTCTCTATTTCTGTAGAAAACAACAGCAATGGAAGGAAGTAAGCCCTGCAGATTAGCTTCCCTTCTCAACTAGCAGGTACTTGGCAATTTTCCAACTTCCGTGATTTCTTTGTAAGAAAAGTATTCTTTTTCATTATTACTAATGTAACAATGATTATGTCTTCAAAACACCAAATAGTTATAACCTCTTGTGTGACTCAATGTAAGAAAACTATATTTGTTCTTTTTGAGAAAATATTTAACCAAACATATCTTAAAATTTGGATATTGAAACAGATCTCAGAAAGGCCTCACTATAAAGACAAACTACTGCATATCATTTTAATTTTCAATATTGAAGAATCCACCACATTTTTAAACAGTCTGTTTTAATTTTGGATTAGTTCTATTTTTTTAAATCTGTTTTCTGTAAAAATATAAATTATTTTGTCATTCATGTATTTGAAAGTAAATTTAACCTTATCTTCTTTAGATTGAAATAACTCCAATTAGTTTACCCTATGTCTAATTCCATTATTTAAATTACTTTATTATTTTCTTTTACAATCTTTTTTATGTTTGACATGTTACTCATAATACTGTAAGATTAATACTAGACTCCGAAAACTTACAAACATGTCTTTTATTTGGAGAAATTTATGGTATTATTTAGGGTATTATAAAGAGGCAGACTTCAAGGGAAGTAAAATCTCAATTCTTATAATACATCAGGATAAAATAGTGATTAAAAATGGCATTCTTCATTTTATAAACTTTATTGAGCACTTACTATATGCCAAGCACCATACTGGGCCAAGAGATTAATTAGACTGTTCTCATACAGAAAAAAGCTCATTTTTCTCATGTAAAAATGAGACAATATCTCCCCTCCTCCCCCCAAAAAAGTGCTAAATACTGCTATTTTTAGCTATTATTAAGTATTCATGGTATAACACAGAGTATTTTAGCAATATTCAATCCTTAACCTCAACTCTGATTCACAGAGACAATTTAAATTTTATACCTGAAAAACAAAAGCATTTATTTTATAATTTTATGCAGTAGCATGTGGACTATTTCTTTCAAGAGATGCAGCTAAACTGACCAAGTCTTTACCTTTCTGAGGTCTGTGCCCATGAAAACAAAGACTGAGTTTGTGGAAAGGAGAAAATGAAACTGATGATTCACAGATAGTTCTCCCTAAAAGTTTATCAAGCAAAGTCCATGAAACACAGACCAGACTCCTTTTGTTTTTTGCAGGGTATGCTCAGAAGGGTGGCAAAGGCCTGAAACTAGGAAAATAAGATCTCCTCAGGGCATGAATGGCTGAACCCCAGCTGTCAGGTTAGTACCTTGCCCCCAAATACTGACAACTGATTCAGCTCTTTACTTCCTCTCATGCCCAGAATTTCCTCTCTTTAACCAGATGACAAAAATGTACTGCATCTTGTACATAAGGACTGTGAAACTGCATTAAGGAAAACAAGAAAACTGCCAATGAAGACTATATGTTGCAATGATGGAGACAAACACCCAAGTAGATGCATAACTACTAGAAGTGTGATTGAGTACTTAGGAGTACCTGTGCTATGTGGAGAGACAGGTGCACAGTTAACACAAGGACATGCATAACTGCTAGGACAAAGGAGAAATGAGTAACTGGAAAGGCCCATGTAAAATGAACAGGCGGGGGACAGTTACCTCTAGTACATGCATAAGTGTTAGGAGAACCTTGAGATCCATCACTTAGCTCTCCTAGGCCCCACTCCTGAGTATAATGGATTGTGCGTTAGAGTCAGTGCTGATGTGTGACTGGGGCTAGGCTGCACCTCAATGAACCAGAGTAGCAGCTTTGTGAGAAGGAACTACAAACAGCGCTGGAGCTGCACTTATCAAACCAAGGAGTGGGCCTTCATCTGACAAGCCTGAGGGTCTCAAGCAGGTGACACACTCCTTGAGAACTTCATGAGGATTCACAATAAGCAAGACATATCTTCTTGGAACAAGAGTCCTACATTATTACAGAATTACAAGTCAATTTTCCATTAAAGTAAAACATGGATATATTATATAGTAGGAGTAAGAATAATTGAAATTTGAAAAAAAAAACACTGGGAATATGACACTGGCGAGCCCTCTCTCTGGTCAAGCACAGGAAGCCCCACATCACTCTTCCCTCTCCTCCCAGCCTTTGTCCAGTCTCAAAGGCAATCAATTCTACTTGAAAGCAAGAGATGGTTTTTCCCTCCAGCAGATATAATCCTGCTGGAAAGAAACTATTATTCATGAATATCCACACATGTGTAGCTACTAAAACTTTATTTTGTCCTATCCTCAACTTGACTATTTACCATGATTTAAAAAAAAAAAAGCCTTAGGAAACAGTCCTAAATAGCTGTTTCCCAGTATTGGTGGTTACCTGAGGCACTGCAGCACTTCAGGATTAAGGCCAGCTAAAAAATTAACAAATAGACTGAAGTAAAATCAGTTTTAATCAGCAACATCAGTAAAAATTCAATTCAGGTATTATTTGAAAGCTATGTTAATATTTTAGCTCATAAAAGGAACTATATTAGCTCTATGGCTGCTCTTCTGAGCAATATATGTATGTGTTTTGTTTAATGTGGGAGAAAATTACTATTGGCTGCAAGGAGTTAATTTAAACTTGCAAGGCTTAAAGATAAAATAATAGATTTCAAATGTCTCTCTTGAAAGAAAGTTATTAAGAATGGAAAACAAATTTCTCAACCAATTATTAATTATAGAGCAAATATAGTAATGGTATTTTTTCATTTGCATTCTGTAAATCAATGCAGTTTTTCCAGGTTTTGTATACTATTTGATCTCTTGAAGTTTCAGGTGTACAACACTGAGTGAAACAATGTGCAGACAAGGCCCATGAAGCCTGTCAAGGTATTGTCATTTTCTTGTTTATCTGCTGCTTGTTCTCACTTGCAAGTAATAGTTAAAATGTTTGTATGTGTCTTGTTGCCTATCGGTCCTTTAACTGATGATGAGAAAGGATGAATGATAGAAGAAAGGAATCATCTAAAACAGTAGAGGAGGCAGCAGTCAGAGGAGGAAGGATAAGGAAAGCCACCTGAGACCCACTTTGTCTCCAAAACAAAACAAAATATACAATTAACCAGCAACAGATAGCTCAAGAAAGCATTGTTTCTGATTAGATAAGAAGCATGTTTCAAAACATTTAATTTTATTTTAAAATGCTCAAATTTATATGACTATCATGCCTTGATTTTACTACTAATGTTTTAATTTAGCCTTGTTTATATGCCAGTGGGAGAAAGTTAAATCTGAAATTTAACAGAATCTCCAATCCTCACTCTACATTTCCTGGAATTTAACCTAAAGTTAAGGAATTCAAGAATGAGCCTGAAAATTCAAGCTGTGCTACTGTAACTCAGCAGTTTTACTTTTTGCTCTCACCTTTTCATGCTATGGGCTCAGCTAAGATTGAAGGGTCAGTTTTAACAGTGAATTTCTTAGGGAGTTAAGTCAGTCTATTATATATCATTTAAGCCCTGATTTTGACAAAATTGAATAAACGATGAATAAATGATGAACATTGGTAGCAATGTTCCCTTTGATAAAGATTGATTCTACCAGTGTAGATTCTGAGTGACATTACTTTAAGAACAGTGTGATTCCATGACTGAGAACTGAAAAAAGTTAAGTTTTATACTTGCTCCTAGTCATCTATGATGGCCAGTGAATATATGGAAGGAATTCTCAGCAACCCAACAGAGCATTTATCTAGGTTCATCATGGCCTTCAACTCATCATGACTTTTATTAAATCTAAAATTTCTCAGCTCAACAAATATCTTGGTACATTTTCTGTTAAGTTTTTTGATATATTGTCCTAAGAATCTTTATTTCCACCTTAAGTATTCAAGATGTCGCAGGCAATACCTCTCATATCAGTCTAATAATCAAGAAATATAACAAGTGGTAAGAGAGAAAAAGTTATTACAATTACATGAGATTGCAATGGAAAGCTTACTGTTGGCAAGGTCTGGATTCACTGCACATAATTGCAACAAACCACACATATCACCTGGTGAGCAAAGCAAGTACCACCTGTTGCAGACTGCCACTGGTTACTAGAGACCAATGGATATGTTCCTTGTCAGATTTGTCTTCAGTTTAAGCTAACACTCATCAAAGACAGAACATTTGTTGATTAAATCCCCCACATGCTGCTATTATCAAATGAGAAAAATAAAAATTTCCTCTCAAAATTGTTTTGTTAACCTAAGATTGTTTGCAGGTTAATTCTGAAAATTTTCTAATTATATTTTAATTATTTTTATGTAATCCTGTTCCAAATTTGCTAAGTAATTTTGTTTCGACCATTCGCTCTATTAATCAAAGATAAAACATAGTGTTTTCCTTGGTGAGCATAGTGTCTCCAGATAGTGGCTTTGCCGAGAGTCTCTTACAAATACTTGATGGACCCTAAAGAAGCTAGGTAGGCAAAATGTTTAGCTCTTAGAAATTAGTATTTTTATTTTAACTGTGCTTCTTAAACTTTATTTGCATGTACAATGCCATCTGTCCCTTAGTCATTGTGATCACTGGAGCCACATATAACAACTGAGAAAGCATGTTATATAAACCAAACTTCATGACTAATAAAGAAGCCAATGAAATTATTATGTTTCTCATTGGACGTCCTTTTTCTCACCCACCAATAGAACTAGCCTTGCTTTGTGGTTTCTGGATCTGTCTTTTTGCTCCCCTTGCAGATGCAAATAGGATCACAGAAGCAGTGACATAAGCAGGGTTACACAGAACATCATGAGAAACCTGCAGGAAGTCTCTGTTCCCAGGAATATCTTCAGATGCCAAGTTGTAGCCTGGAATTTTTACAGCAGAGTTTTAAACCCCTGACAATGAGAGTTTATAATGAAAATGCTGCCAGACCTTTAACTATAGCGATACCACTATAATATTTATAAGTATTTTATACTCTCCAAACACAAGTACTCATTACTTATGTCTCTCCTTTTGCCTCACTTGGGAAAGGGGAACATTTTTATGTAAACACAATAGATTGGCTTGCTTATGCTTTCAGACTTTAATTGCTCTTCATCTCTGTGAGAAGAAAGCAAGCCCCAGGGCCAAGCTACGAAGCCTTTCCCGTTGAATGTCATGCAACTACAGTGCTCTACAGTACAGAGACTGCTTTTCTCACTTTTGGCTGTTGGAGTTTAGTCAATCTGCACATCCTTCAGTATTGTCTTGTAATTTCAATGATGTACCTGAGGGAGAATTAACTGGTTCATTGGAGACAACCTGTGAATCATTGAATCTGACAGAATCTGATTGTTGGCAGTTTCTAAGTAAATAAGGAACCAGGCAGTGCATATTAATAAAAGGCTACTCAGAGCGCTGATAACTTGTCTGTTCCAACACAAGTAGGTTTCCAGGGAAACTGATTGCTTAATAGTGATGAGGAATGACAAGGATTTCCGAATTCTTCTATGCAAACCTCCCAGCAATTATATATCTGGGCACAAAGTCATGCTGAGCTATTGATCTGTGTAACAGCATGTATGGCCTGCAGGTGAGAAGACAAACAAAAGGAAATGAATCCCCCTTCTAGACAGGCATATAGTGGAAGCCAGTTTCTTATCACTACTCAGGTTACTGGACATCTACATCTGTAAAATGAAATACAGAGTGATGCTTCCATCACTCATGCAGGCTGTAACCGCCTTTAGGGCCCAGCCCTCAGAATATAGGTGTAAGTTTATTAGTAGTGGCCTCATTGCCTAAGACTTTCAGCCAGAAATAAATTGAGACTGCAAATGAAAGATTTGTACACAAAATTTATCATTATTAGATTCCAAGATCATGAAAATAAGTGAAGGTTGCACTATCAAGCTGACTTATCAGGTCCCTCGGCACCCAAGGGACACGGTTGTTGGGCTGTCAGTCACAACCACACTAACATTCTCCAGCCAAATGTCATCTTGCAAAGTCAGATGAGAACCCCAATGTTAATGGTTCATGATGGCAATGCACAGCAATGTGGAACATATAGGAATACAGACTAACTCATTCAACAAACATTATTAGAAAGTATACGCACAGATGATATGTAGTTAACTTAAGTGACATGGCTCAGTAAACACACTATTGCTATAAAGTACGGAAGGCATCAGGGACCATTTTGGGCAGTTGAGCCCCTAACTTTAGTGATGGAAATGAAGATGGCATCTTGTGTGAAGAGCCTGCTGCATGTACAGTCTGGGCACACTTTGTCGTTTAAGCAAAGAAGCAGAGCTTTGGGGACAAGCCAGCAAGAAGCAACCAATGTCACCCATGGCAGAGGAATTTCCGTCTGCTCAGACTTTAAATAATGCGGTCAGTCATCAGTGACTGCTGAAGAGCAACATGACCAGCAGCTCTGTGATTGAATGAAAGAAAACTACTCCTAGTAATGAGCAGACCATTAATATCACTATCGCATTAGTGTTATCATTGTTGAATAAAGGAAAATAACCTGGCTGGCATTTCAGTATTTGGCTAAGAGAGATTAAAACACAACAATCTCACTCACTCATTATTTCTCACAGAATTATAAGTTCAAGTATCCACCTTGTATTGCTGCTTCTTTTCCCCCAATCTCTGGCATTGGCAGCACAATGAAATAATTCTGCTATTATATTTGGAGCAACTACTGAGACTGGTATGTGAGTGTACTCTTAATGAAAACAAAATGTGCCCTGCTCATTGTAAAGGAAAAGTGATACAGTAATACAATTGAGAGGCTCCTACAGAAAACCTAACATGGAAGGAATACTTACAAATACCTCCAGCCTAAGCTAAGGTCATGTCATAAGAAACATATGCAAGGAACATTATTTTTTTCTCTTTTTCTCTTTCTTTGTACCAGGACAGCAGTATAAAAAAGGTAAAGAAATCACCTACTATCTAGGAATACCCCGGACATCATGAGGCAGAGTTCGCCTGCAGATTTCAGAGCTATGTAGTACTGACACAAAGTTAAAGTGGAGCTGGGATCCATAGTCCTGCATCTGTATGTTTGTGTGAGCTGGGACCCTACTGCAGTCAGGGTAGTTGCATTGCATGAATGAGCCAAAACACCTGCCCTGAGACAGAGCTATTACTGTAGCCTCCATGCAGTCTAATTTAAACACTGCGTTTTACAATTAGTCTATATTTGACTAGTTGATTTCAGATAACCCTTGAAAACAGGAAGCAAATGCTATAATGTTAATTGGCAATCAACTCATGAGGAAAAACAATCCTAAAATTTCTAAGTTTTAGGGGAGAAACCTCAGAAATTTAATGTTAAAAGTTTTATGTTTTTTCCCTTGTAGTTTGTAAATATTTCCTGTGAAAGATATAAAGAGAAGAGTAAAAATTTAAAGTTGCCTAAGCAAATAAATTATTGAAAAATTTCACAGTCCATCAAGAGAAAGGTGACATGATGAGAAATCACTTTATTTCCCATTGGAACACATTTTCAATGAAGGAAAACAAAAAGGATACCTTTGTAAAGGCAAAATTAAAGTTAATATAGTCATTGTGTTAAACATGAAAGAAAAGTGAAATAATGTGGAGACTGTTATTCTCTTTCTAATGAAAATGTTGTCAAAACATGGTAGGGAACTAACGAAGTGCAGAAGTGCTATTTACAGGGCCTCCATTCTCTAAATGAATATTTCTGAATTAGACAGGAATATAGGATCCAATTCCATTCAACAATGTCATCACAGACAGGAGCTCTGAATAAAGCAAATGATAGCAGTGAACTAAAGAAAATTTTAAATGAAATCCCTTTCATTTCAAATTTAGATATATTAAATCCAAACATGTATTATATAAACTGTTTGTACTGAAGCTGAATAAATAATTCAGGCAGTGACCTGACCCCACTCAAGCTTGTGGAAATTTAGCTGACATAACTGTGAACTTCTCTGCCTTCCTGGACCACAATGAAATATGTATTACTCACCATAGTACAAAAATCACCTTATCCAAAAAGAAATGCTGACACATCAGTCTGGCTTTGCCCATTGTTCACTCTTTCTCAACTTTAACTTGGGCCTTAGAAGTATGGCTGCAGGGCCTATGTCAGAAAGCAGGTGGAATTTTTTAGTTACCTCTGGAAAAGAGTCACTTTTTACCTCTGTGAGAAAAGAATAGCTTTGACTTACTAACCTGAAATCTCTTTCTGCAGAATTATATTAAGTCTTTTTGGGGGAATCACATAATTCTGATATGGGAAATGAGGAAAGATAAAAAATTTGAATGTAAACCCTATAGTGCTCTAAGCCTTCCCTTTCCAAATGTATCTTGTGATATGATAAACACATACTGAAAACATTTTCACTCCTGGCTTAATTGAGAACCTCTACTGATCCAATTACTTGTTTCAACCCAGCAGTCAGATTTCAGCCTCTAGAAGATTCACTGAAATTGACATAAACCTCACAAATATGCAGCTCCTTCTCTGTAGTGAATGAGAAAAGAATTATCTGAAAGGATTTACTTAGAAAATTAAAATTCTCTTCTGTCTCTATAGTGAGTACCCTCTTGGGCAGTATTTTTCCAACCATCAACAGAATAACACTCTTCAAGTGAGCATGTGGCTGCATAAAGAAACAGCTAGAAAACAATTCTCTTAAACAAATAAATGACTGAGCGCTTGAACTTTATGTTCCTAATCTCTGCCATCATTAATCACATTCAGTGTTTGTCTTTAGAGCCTAAGTGAAGGAGTGGGCGGTGAGGGTGAGGAGAGAAAAGAAAATAAACTCCTGGGTCCAGTTAGATTTGTGAGACACAGAGAGAATGAGAACCCACCTCTTCTGCCAAAAAAGACTTAAAGGAAGCTTGTTAGAGGTGGTCAACATGAATATTATGGAATGGCTACAATGAAAATCATCTGTGAGTTAGGAATATACTCTCAAACCTAATACTGAATTCTATTTCAGCATTCTGAAAATACACATCTTCTGGATTTCAGCAGAAAACTCATAAAGAGGTCTGCAAGCACTTCATACATGTATTTATGTCTTTTACTTAACAAAAAAAATTGAATCACAAATATAGGTAACTATATCATAAACAGATGTGAATAAAGTTTTCATAGATGCAAGAATGAGGAAAACAGGAGGCATTGAAAGCAGAAGCCCCAGTGCCAGCCTCACATTGTCTCTCAAATCACATCAGAATCAAACAGAAAAAGGAGCAACATTATGGGCCATCTCCCACAGTTGGGAACAGAGCAAGAAGTCAACAAAAACCTTTTAGCTTCTTACCTGCTGTTTGTAATTATTTCCTTTCCTTTTTTCAAAACTTCAGATTCTCTTCTGATCCTAAATAGCTCCATCATCATTTTCACATTTACAAATGAAATGTTCTGTTCCAAAGAAATCTAAGCAAGCTTGAGGTCACCCGGTTGCCTAGGGCCATGTTCCATAATGCAGAGATGAGAGACCATCCCTTAGGGAGCCAAGCTAGGCATCATTGTGTATTTTTTGTATATCCTGCTCATGACACAGGAATGTTCCTGATTTATCGCAATTAGTGAAACAATATAATGGTCTCCTTTTGCCTTTTACTGTTGTTAGAAAAACTGCTGATTGCTTTCTGGCTGAAAACTGTCTCGCTGGTTGTCAAAGAGCACCATTCAAGTGATGAAAGCCATCTGGGTCACTATACATTTGATGAGACAATTAGATCTGCATGCAGAGGGCTGACAGAGGCCAAGGGTTCATCACCAACTTGTGGATATCATTAGGTTAATAAAAGATATACCTGCTATCTTAAACCCTGTCCAGAATCAGACCCATTGTTAGAGAAGGAAAGAAGAAAATAGTCATTTAAATAAATGTCTTATGATTATATATCTTATATAAGCTTTCATCCTTATTCTTAACAGCAAAAATAACCTTAGAAATTGGTCATGTGATTTGCTAATTTAATGGTCCCTTCCCCAAGAAAAAAGCGACTGAAAGCCATCCTGATACATCTCACTGCTAAGTTTTATCCTTCAACACACTGGAATTCTTGAGTGTATATCTTCCTGAGGACATTTGTAAATTGACACTCTAACAGAAAAATAAACAAAAGTGAACTGAGCAATGTATTTGTTACATAATAAATCAGAGTCATGGAAACAGCACTTCCCCTGCTTGAAGTAAGGGCAAATCCTAAGCATTTACCAGCTTTAGGGGGGAAAAAAAGTTATTATATTTTAATGTAAATTTGAATTACTATCTATAGTGTTTCAATATAATTTTCCTTACAGAAACCTACATTGAAATCCTAAGTTACATTTATAATGGCCACAGACATGAGGCAGGGGAGCTTCAGGACTCATCACACATGCTCTTATCAAAGGATAAGTATCTACTCCAGAGTACATCATTAAGTTTTCTGATGTTCCTCTGATGTAAATGAAATGTAAACCCAAGGGGCCCCAACTGCTGGGGTATTGTACAGACACCCTGAGAGGGTCAACCAGCTTTATATAGTCATCTCACTTTGAGTGTTTGAGATGTGAATAAAACTACATTCTCTCTGATGTCATTTTTATAAAAGTTAACTACAACTAGCAGGTAGATAAAGTTCTGTGAGTAAAAACCTGGCAGTGAGATACACTTTCAATTTTGTACATGGAAAGAGTCAGCTGTCAGATATAGCTAAAATTTCAAGATTAAAATTAAGAAATAAGCCATAGGATGCAAAAGAAAAGGGGAAAAATGCTGAGCAAGATGCAAGGGAAAGAATAGGGAAGGGGCTTGTTTTAACTAAACGAGTATGTTTTGCTTCTTAGGTCATGCTATACCCCTTTTCTAAGTGTGTATTGAAAAGATGAATAAAGGTGTACATAAGATGTGACTATTTTGTAATTTAGAAATAAATCTCTCTGAAACTATACTATCTAAAACTTTCTAATCATTCAGACTTTAAATTTAGGTTTAATTACAGTAAATATTATTTTTTTTTAAAGCAATAAGAGATAATTGCTTTTTCTTAAATAAAATTCAAGTTTTGGACCATCTGTCATAATATGATAAAAGTTATGGGCTGCATAAGGTAAAGTACATTTTGTGATATGCTTTCTAATCATATCATTAATGATTCAGATCCAAAAATACTTTCTCTTCCTGTAATTAAAAAAGAAAAAGTGTTAGTCTGATTATACAGGAATGTTCCTGCCACATGCTAAATCATATTTTATGAAATGGAGTTTGCGGAACTATGATATATAAACAGTTGTAGTGAATCCTGAATCTTCAGTGATCATAAAGGAAACTGTGTTTGCGTTATTATGTGCATATATGAATTCTTCAGCAGAGAAAAGACTGGTCCTCCTTTATACTATCCAATGGTTACCTAACTTTCAAAAAGAGTAAGAGCCATTCAACTTTTTCCTTTCAATATAGTTATTTCAGTATATATTTTTATTCTGCCTGTTTATTTATTAATATATCATTAATATTTCTTGAGTGACTATATACAATTCAATGATCGATAAGCCAGATGTATTCTCTGCCTTCAGAGTTATTTGGGCTAATTTAGAGACACAGATATCAAGACAACTGGAAGAAGTTCAAATTACTAGGCCAATAGGACATTCTACTTCAGCTCAGGGTATCTCAGCCCAGGGTATGTAACTGAGCAACATTTGATATATTTCAATATATTACGGTTATCATTCTTAATATCCACAAATAACTCCTCTGTAGCCTATATATGTTTACTCCTGAGTCCTTTTGACATAATTCCAGTTGACTTAGAGAGTTTTCTTGATTTCCTGAATGATAAGATATTCAGGTTGTACACTTCCAGCTCCAGAGCTGGAATTAACCAATCCTCTAAGAAGCTCTGGTCATTTTTATGAGATAATAATATTTAGAGAGTACAGTCCAAACGTTAGGGGTTCAAAATTCAACCTTTTTAAAATTTGTTTTTCAATTATAGTTCACATAAAATATTATATTACTTTAAGGTATGCACCATAGTGATTAGAGACATTTATATACCTTATAAAGTTATAATTCTGATAAGTCTAGTATCCATCTGGCACCCTATATAGTTGTAACAAAATTGTTGACTATATTCCCTATGCCGTACTTTTTACATCATCATGACTATTTTTATAACCGTCATTTTAAACTTCTTAAACTCTTTCAAATTTTTTACCCATCCCCAAACCTCCTACATTTGGAAACCATCACTTTATTCTCTGTATCCATGACTTTGTTTCTATTTTGTTAGTTTGTTTTCTTTCAACTTGACAAATAGGTAAAATCTCATGATAGTTGTCTTATCTGATTTGTTTCACTCAGCATAATACCCTCTAGGTCAATCCATTTTGTCACAAATGGCCAAATTTTATTTTCCTATGGTTGAGTAATGTTCTAGTGAGTATATGTACCACTTGTCTTTCAAAAGATACTTTGGTTGTTTCCATATCTTGGCTATTGTAAACAATGCTGCAATGAACATAGGGTTGCATATATCTTTTTGAATTACTGTTTTGGATTTCTTTGGATAAATACATGAGTCGAATTGTTGAATCATGTAGTAGTTTTAATTATTTTTTTTTATTTTTGAAGAACTTCCATACAGTTTTCTATAATGGCCTCACCAATTTACAACCCCACCAACGATGCACAAAAATTTCCTTTTCTCTACATCCCCACCAACATTTATTTATTGATTCATTGATGACAGCCATTTTGATAGATGTAAGGTAATATTTCATTGTAGTTTTGATTTGTATTTCCCTGATGATTAGTGATGTTGAGCATCTTTTCATGTGTCTGTATGTCCTCTTTGGAGAAATATCTCTGTCCATTTTTAATGAGATAGTTTTTTTATGTTGAGCTATAAGTTTTTTAAATATATCTTAAGTATTAACTCTGCATTAGATACATAATATGCAAATATTTTTCCATTTAATAGGTTGTCTTTTCATTTTATTGATGCTTTCCTTTGCTGTACAAAAGTTTTTAGTTTTAAATAGTTTCATTTATTTTTTCTTTTTGTTTCCCTTGCCAAAGGAAATGTATCAGAAAAAAATATATATGTGTGTGTGTGTTTGTGTGTGTATACATAATATGTATATATGTGTGTATATATACATACATATATATGTATATGTATATATATAATACGTGTGTGTGTGTGTGTGTGTGTGTGTGTGTGTGTGTGTGTATAAATAGTAAAAACAATGACAGAGAGTTTGCTGACTATGATTTCTTCTAGAATTTTAATGGTTTGGGGTATTAAAGCCTTTAATCGACTTTGAGTTTAAGTGTCAGAATGTGGCCTGGTTCCACTTTTTTGGCATGTATCTGATCAGTTTTTTCAAAACCATTTGTTGAAGAGACTGTCTTTACCCTGTTGTATACTCTTGTCTCAGTCCTAATAGTTTTTTTATATATATATTTATTTATTTTAATATTAATATATTATTTATTTTACCTTGGTTAGACATCTATGTAGTTCATGAAATGATCCCCCAGTTGCTTCCTCCTTCCCCTGACTCTCCACCTAGCCAACATATTAGTGCTAACTGCATTCCCTATGCCATTCTCCCCATCCTGATGACTCTCTATCAACTATTAATTTGTACTTCTTTAATCCTTCACCTTAAGATTTTTTTTGATGGAATATTTAGGGTTCTTTCCATAGAGTATCATGTCACCCATAATTAATGACAGTTTTACTTCTTCCCTTCTAATTTGGATATTTTTTATTTCTTTTTCTTGTTTCATTGCTGTGACAAAGTTTTCCAAAGTGGACATTCTTGTCTTGTAACAGATAATGTTATCTGTGGGTTTGTCATAAATGAACTTGATTATGTTGAGCTATGTTCCCACTATTCCCATTTTGCTGAGCTTTTATCACAAATGGATGCTACATTTTGTTGAATGTATTTTCTTCATCTATTGACATGATTATATGATTTTATTCTCTATTTTGTTTATGTGGTGTATCATGTTAACTGATTCACAGATATTGAACCATCTTGAATCCCTAGAATAAAGCCTACTTGATCATGGTGTATGATCATTTTCATATATTTTTCAATTCATTTTGCTCATATTTTATTAAGGACTTTTGCATCTAAATTCATCATGGATATTGGCCTGTAATTTTTTTGTAGTCTGTTATTTGTATCAGGGTAACTTCAGACTAGTAAAATTAGTTTGGGAGCTTTAATTCTTCTTGAATTTTTGGAATGGTTTGAGAACAGGTATTAATCCTTCTTTGACTATTTAGTAGAATTCACCTGTAAAGTCATCTGGCTCAAGATTTATGTTTTTTTGGATTTTTTTAATTATTAATTCACATTTGTGTGTAGTAATTGGTCTTTTCAGATTTTCTATTTCTTCTTGATTCAGTCTTAGAAGATTGCGTTTCAAGGAACTATTTATTTATTCCAGATTTTCCAATTTGTTGACACATTGTTTTTTTTAGTATTCTTTTATAATCCTTTGTATTTCTGTGGTGTCAAGTATCACTTCTGCTTTCATTTCTGATTTTTTTCTTGTCCTATCTCTTTTTTTCTTGATGAATCTGGTTAAAGGCTTATTAGTTTTGTTTATTTTTTCAAAGAACCAGCTTTTGTTGTCATTGATTGATTGACTGATTGATTTTAATCTCCATTTTATTTATTTCTACTCTTATCTTTATTATTAACATCTATCTACTCATTTTTGGCGTTGTTTGTTCTGCTTCTAGCTCCTTTAGGTGTAAGGTTTGGATTTTTTGCTCGATATTTTTTCTTGAGGTAAGCATGTATTGATATAAACTTCCCTCTTAGAACTGCTTTGGTTGTACCCCATAGATTTGAGGTCATTGTGTTTTTATCTTCATATTTCTCAAGGTATCTTTTTATTTCCTCTTTGATCTTATTGCTAACCCTTTTATTGTTTAGTAGCATGTTGATTAGCCTCCACACATTTACCAGTTTTTTCTTGTAATTGATTTCTACTTTTATACTATGTGATCAGAAAAAAAATTCTAGATATGATTTTATCTTCTTAAATATATTGAGATTTTTTTTTGCCTAACATGTAATCTATCCTTGAAAATGTTTTATGTGTACATGAAAAGAATGTATATTCTGATGTTTTAGGTGAAATGTTCTATTAATATCAATTAAGACTATCTGATCAAATGCGTCATTTATGATTATAGTTTCTGTATTGATTTTCTGTCTGGATAGTCTATCTATTCATGTAAAGTGGAGTGTTAAGATTCCCTACTGTTATTATTATCTTATTGTCAATTTTTCCCTTTAAATCTGTCATTATTTGCTTTTAAATTTAGGTGCTCCTACATTGGGTATGGAGATATTTCCAAGAGCTATATCCTCTTCTTGGATTGATTACTATATTATTATGTAATGTCTTCTTTGTTTCTTTTTATAATCTTTGTTTTAAAGTCTATTTTGTTTGATATAAGTATTTCTCCCCTGCTTTTTTGTTTGTTTATTTCCCTTTGTATAACACATCTTTTCTCTCTCATCACTATACATTCAGTCTCTGTGTGTCTTTCAATCTGAAGTGAGTCTCTTTTAGGCAGCATATGTATGAGTCATTATTTAATACTTTCGGCCACCCTATGTCTTTTGATTGGAAAATTCAGTTCATTTACATTTAAAGTATTAATTGAAAGGTATGCAATTTTATATTTTTATTAATTGTTTCTTGGTTGTTTTTGTAGTTCTGTTTCTTTCTGGCTCTTTAGCTCTCTTGTATATTGATGACTTTCCATAGTGTTATGTTTGGATTCCTTTCTGTTTATTTCTTGCACATTCCTTATAGGTTTTTGGTGACTATGTGCTTTATATATACCAAGTTTTGATTATAGTGGTCTATTTTAAATTGATAGTCACTTAAGTTTGAATGAATTCTAAAATCATTACAATTTTTAATCAGCCTCTTCACTTTTATGTTTTTGTGATTATTTTTTACATTTTTGTTTATGTGCTTGTTATTCTTAACTTATCCCTTTATTTACACATGATCTTCCTAAACTTGTCTTTTAACTTTTTTACTAGCTTTATAATTGGCTGATCCACTACTTTTATAAAATGCTTACCTTTGTAAAAGAGATTTTTTCCCTATATTTTATTTTTATTTTTGATATTTTCTGTTTAGAGAAGTCCCCTTAATTTTTATAATAATGCTGGTGTAGGGTAATGAATTTTCTTATCTTTTGATTGTCTGGGAAACTGTTTATCTTATTTTCAATTCTATGATAACCAAGACTATCTAAATGAAAGTCTTGGTTGTAGTAGGTCCTTGCTTTTCATCACTTTAAATATTTTGTGCCATTTTCTTTTGGCCTGCAAAGATTCTGCTGAAAAATTACCTTATTGTCTTATAGGAGCACTCTTATAGGTAACTTGCTGCTTTCTCTTGCTACTTTTAAGATTCTCTCTTTGTCTTTAACTTTTAGTATTTAATTAGAAATGTGCCTTAATGAGTCTCTTCAGGTTCAACTTGTTTGGAACTCACTGAATTTTTTGGACTTGTATTTCTATTTTCTTCACCAGGTTAGGGAAATTTTTAGTTATTGTTTCTTCAAATGGGTTTTGAATTCCTTTCTTTCTCTCTTTTACTTCTGGGACTCCTGTGTTGTGAATGTTGGTTTGCTATATGTTGTCCCTGAGGTCTCTTAAAGTATCCTTTTTTCTTATTGTAGGGTTAACTCAGAACATAGCCCCTGCACATACTCAGAAGACTGATAACTGCCTGGCCAGCAGCCAGGGAAGCCAGTACACAAAAAGCTTTCAGCAATGTCTACTCCCAAAAATGTTTTCTGCTGTTCTCATGGACATTATCTGCTTCTGTAACCAAGCAGCACATCTTTCTCCATCTGAGAAGGTGACTGCTCCCTCAATGAGATAACTCTTCGTTCTGTTTGTGTCTGAAAAAAAATTCTGCTTGCTCATGATCAGGAGTAACCTTTTTCTGCAGGTCTGACTGGCCGCTCTAAAGCTTCTCTGTCTTGTGAGTAATGAGTGACATTTTTCACCCTTCTTATCCTCCTGGATGTTTTTCTGGAACATTCAAACCCAGGTGCAAGTTCCAGGACTGGGGCTCCTATGTTACACTTTTGACTATGTTTTTATCTTTTTTGCTTTTATGATAGTGTGTTTTCTGCTACCTTTTCTTCCAGATCACTAATTTTATTCTCTGCTTCATCTAATCTACTGTTTATTCCCTCTAGAGTATTCTTCACTTTAGTGATTATATTTTTTAGTTCTTATTCCTTCTTTTTTATGTTTTCCTTCTCCTTGTTAAAGTTCTGACTATGTAAATCTATTCTCTTAAGTTCATTAGCATCATTACAACCAGAGTTTTGATCTGGTATATATACTTTTTCTGTTCCATTTAGATCTTTTCTGGAGTTTATCCTGTTCTTTCATTTGAGATGTTTCTTTGCCTCCTGATTTTGGCTGTGTCTCTGTGTTTGCTTCTATGTATTAGGTGGATCTGCTACATCTTCTAATCTTGAAAGAATGGCCTTATGTAGAAAGTATCCTGCAGGGTCAGTGGTGCAGTCTCAATGGTCACTAAGCCAGGTGCTCCAGAAGTGTTCTCTGTGCAGGTTGTCTTTACCATCCTGTTGTTGTTGGTCTTGACTGATGCTGCTAGCACATCAGTGTGTGAGATTGACCCTTAGGTTGACTGGCTGTGAGGGCCAGTCATGACCATATCAAAAGAGCTATTAGGAAGAGTTGACACAATGGAATGGCAGTTGTTTTAAGGGGGCTCTGGTGCCAATCAAGGCTGCATATTTGGTGTATTGTTTGAGGTGCTGGTTGGATAGGGATCTAGTGTGGTCAGCAGCCGGCTGCCAGCTGTATTCAGTCTAGAGCATCTTGGTAGTGTCTCTGGTGTAGGCCAGAATCAGCCCCTTCTTGTCCTGGGCTTGGGGTAACTTGATAGAAACTAAAAAATGATCTACAGTTAGTTGCCACTTGTGCTGGGCTTGGAAGCACTTGGAAGCACTTAGTCTACCATGCAAGTTAAGATCACTTGCCTCTTGGCAGGGCTTGTGGCCACTTAGTTGGAGCTATACTGCATGCCAAGACTAGCAACCACTTATGACAAGTTTGGGGCCATTTGGTGAGAGTTATAATGCAAGTTGAGTCTTGTCACTACTTATGCTGGACTTGGGTCCACTTGGCAGGAGCTAGTGTATGCTGAGGCTGGCCACTACTCATGTGGGTTTTGTGGACTATGAGAGAGTTCGTAGCCTGAGCCAAGGCTGGCAATTACTTGTGTCACATTTGCAGAGTTTTGGGAGAGCCCACAGTATGAACCAAGTCAGACAACTGGTGTGGAGGAGCTGCTGGAACAGCTGGGTTGGGCAGGGTCTCAGAGGGATTCTGAGGTGGGGCGAATGGTGTTAATCAGGTTAGTAGAGATTGAGTGGGAGGAAGAGGGCTCAAAAAAGGAACAGTGATGCCTGTCATTGCTTCTGTCCCCTGAAATAGTTCACCCAATCCCTGCCCCTCCAGCCCTTACCCTGAAGTTAGTTTAGTTTCTCTCCATATATCCCTTGCTCTTCCCAAGATGCTACCCCCTGTGCTGGGAGCTTAGAGTGAGTGTGTTTGTGCACAGGCCTTTTAAGAGCAACATCTAGGTCTGCCACAGCCTTTTCTCTTTCCCAAACATAATCCCCATTGGTTTTCACAGCCAGGTGTTGTAAGAATTTCTCTTCCTGGCACTGATAACTGGGGCTGGGAAATTTAATGTGTGGCTGGGATTCCATGGTCCTTAAGTGGCCCCTCTGTAGAAAATTTGTCTCTTCCATTTATTAATCACCATGCAGGTGTGGGACCTGCCTGGTCTTCATCACTACTCATTCCACCCATCTTGATGTGTCTTATTCTTCATATAATTAGTTATAAAAGTTCTGTTTAGCTAGTCTTCAGGTTGTTCTCTGTGATGACTGTTCTACAATTTAGTTCTACAGCTTTGATCGTAAGAGTAGGTGAGTTCAGAGTTTACCTACTCTGTGATCATAACTCTGCCCCAAATTCAATATTTTTTAAATGATAAAAAGAAATTCAATCTTTACATGGTAATTTAGTTTCCAAAATTATATAGTTAAATCAAAATGTTGTTACAGAAGACAGCATGAAGTAATAGGGAAAAAAATGGATAGATCTAAATCCAAACTCAAAGTCCACCAGTTGCAAGTCACTTAACTCTCTCAGATTATCCCCTCACATTTAAAGTGGAGATACCATTACCTTCTTCAGGATTGTGGTTGAGAGAAAATGAGATGTAGTTAAGGAAGCTGGTACTTCATTTGTGACTCTATATACCATATTTTATTAAATTTAAAAGGCCATAGGTTGCAATATGGCTGTCATCTTTCATGGCTATGGTTTGCCATTAAAATACAGGTCAAACTACAGCCTATCCTGTCAAGTTTTGCATGACTGGCCTCATTAACCAGATCCAAACTTTTGCATAGGCTCTTCTCTGTGCTGGAAGCACTCTCCAGAGTTCACTTCTCTGTTGGTCAGATTTCATTTAAAATAACTTTGGCAAAAAAAAATTGAATTTTTTGTTTTATCCTTTTAGAATGTGATTTTGGAGCTTCTGTTTTTTAACCTGAGTTATCAGATTATTTCTTCTCACATTCTCTGAGTTATAATACTCTGCTGAAAGTCTTTGTTTAGAATTTGAAGATCATATGAGTCAAACTTCTTATAATTATGTATTAGGAAGTGCTAATGGCATGAGTATTCTAAAGCCATTTATTCTTTATTAAGTTTATTGGGGTAACAATGGTTAATACGATTATGTCATTTTCATGTGTACATTATAATTTGACATCCATATATTCTATTGTGTGTTCATCACCTAAAGTCCAGTTTCCTTCAGCTACCATATATTTGATCCCCATAACCCACTTCGCCCTCCCACTACCCCCTTATGCTTGACCTCCATTAATCATCTACCTACCTTCTCCTCCCCCACCCCATACCTTGTGGTAACCACTACTCTATAGTCCATGTCCAGGAGTCTCTGTTGTTTGTCCTGTTCATTTGTTGCTTTTAGGTTTATATCCCATATATAAGTGATATCAGGTGATTTTCAACTTTTCAACTTTTTATTTCACTTAGCATGATTATCTTGAGGTCTATCCATGTTGTCACAAATGGCAGTATTTCATCTTTTCTATGGCTGAGTAATATTCCATTGTATATATGTACCACAGCTTCTTTAGCCAAACATCTATTGTAGGACACTTCAGTTGCTTCCATGTCCAAACTACCATGGATAAAGATGCTATAAACATTGGTATCTAAATATCTTTCTGGATATGGGTTTTCAAGTCTTTGGGGATAAATACCCAGTAGAAAGATTGCTGGATCATATAGTAGAGCAATTCTTAGTTTTTTGAGGAACATCTACACTGTTTTTCATAATAGCTATACCAATTTGCAGTCCCACCATTAGTGTATGAGGGTTCCTTTTTCTCTGCATCCTCTCTAACATTTGCTATTACCTGTCCTGTTGATTATAGTTATTCTAACAGGTATGAGATGATATCTTGTTGTGATTTTGATTTGCATTTTCCTAATAGCAAGCAATGTTGAGCATCTTTTCAAATATTTGTTGGCCATTTGCATGTCCTCTAGAGAGAAGTGTCTGTTCAGTTCCTCTGCCCAATTTTTGATTAGATCATTTAATTTTTTGTTGTTATTGAGTCTCATCAGTTTTTTGTATATTTTGTATATTAGGCCTTTATCAGAGGTATTGCTTGCAAATATATTTTCCTATTCAATGGTTGTCTCTTTCCCTTGCTAACAATTCTTTTGCTTAGCAGAAACTTTTTAATTTGAAGTAGTCTCATTCTATATTTTAGATTTTACTTCCCTTGCATTTGTGGTAAAATTCGTAAAATTGTCTTTAAGTCCAAGGTCCTTGAGTTTAATTCCTATGTTTTAATTCCTATGCATTTTATTGTTTCAGGTCTTATATTCAAGTCTAATCCATTTTGAGTTAATTTTGGTGTGTACTGATAGACAATAGTCTAGTTTCATTCTTTTGCAGGTGGCCTTCCAATTTTCCCAGCACCATTTATTAAAAGGCTTTCCTTTCTCCACTGTATATTTTTGGCTTTTTTGTTGAAATTATTTGCCCAGATATATGGGTTTATTTCTGTACTCCTGATTTTATTTCACTGGTCTGTGTGTCTGTTTTGCTGGCAATACCATGCCATTCTGATTTCTGTAGCTTTGTAGCATATTTTGAAGTCGGGCAGAGTGATGCCACAAGCCTCGATCATTTTTCTCAGGATGGCTTTGGCAATTTGGGATCTTTCATGCTTCCACACAAATCTAGTGATTTTTTGTTCCATTTATTTAAAAAGTATCAATGAGATATTGATGGGGACTGCATTAAATCTGTACAATGCTTTAGGTAATATGGTCATTTTAACTATGTCGATACTTCCAATTCAAGAATATGGAATATCTTTCCATTTCTTTGTATATTCTTCAATTTCTTTTAATAGGGTCCTGTAGATTTTATTGTCTAAGTCCTACACACGTTTCATTAAATTTATTCCTAGATATTTTATTCTTTCTGTTGCAATTGCAAAAGGAATTATTTTTCCACTTCTTTTTCTGATGCTTCATAATTAGAGTATAGGAACAGTATGGATTTTTGAATGTTGATTTTGTATCCAGAGACTTTGCTGGATTTGCTTATTATTTCTAGTCATGTTCTTGAGGAGTCTAGGGTTTTTTGGTCATTATTATCTTAATTTGTACTATGTATGATGTAAGTTCATTACTATTCTGCTATAGCTATTCTCTTCTTATTATTTAAGCTTATAATGCCCTGTTCTTAGTAAGGGTTGTATTTCTCTGCTTCTTTTTGCCTGATAGTCATTTTCCTCCTAATTATGTATCTTTTGTGTGTGTGTCACTTTGTTTTAGGTGAGTTTATCCCCTTTAGTATTTTCTGTAGTGCAGGCCTCATAGTGGAGAATTCCTTTAATTTTTGTATGTCTGGAAAGGTCTTAGTTTCTCCATTGTATCTAAAGGAGAGTTTAGCAAGACACATTATTCTAGGCTGGTAGTTCCTTTCACTTAATACTTTGAATATGGGGTTCCACTCTTTTCCAACTAGTAAGGTTTGTGCTTAGAAGTCCCATGATAATCTAATGGGTTCATCTTTATATGTTACCATTTTTTTTTCTCCCTGGCTGCCTTGAGAATTCTGTCTTTGTCATCGATTTTTGATAATGTTAATACAATGTGTCTTGCAGAATGCATTTTTGAGTTGAGATAATTGGATGTTCTGTTGGCTTTTTGAATTCCAAACTTCAGCTAATTGTCTGAAAATGTTATCTATACTCTGCTCCTTTTCTCTCCTTCAAAAATTCCCATTCTTATGTTTCCTCTCTTGTTGGTATCAGCTAGTTCTTATATTTTTCTTGTATTTTCTTATTTTTCAGTTTCTCTCTTCTTCCTTCTGATTTATTTCTAGATTTCTGTCTTCGATATTATTAATCTTTTCCTCCATTTGGTTGACTCTCTTTCCCAAGTCTGCCATTTAATTTTTCAACTCTTGCAGTGTGTTCTTCACCTCTAGAAGTTCTATTTGGTTCTTTTTGAGAGTTTCAATATCCTTGCTCTGCTCATCTAGGTGTCTTTTTAATTCCTGAAAGTATTGATATGACTCATATTAGAACTCACTGAGTTTTTTTCAGACTTACCATCCCGAATTCTCTGTCATTTTAGTCACATATTTCTATGTCTGTAAACTTATTTTTTGGAGATTTTTCTCTTTCTTTCTTAGATGCCTATCACCTTGGTTGTTCATGGTGTTTAATGGACTATTTCTTTGACTGGGAATTAATAGAAATGTAGTCTGATTTTTTTTTCCAGAAAGATATATTATATAAAAGTCATTCTTCAGCCTGCTGCAAAGAAAGCACTTTTCTTTTGGTTGCCAGTAGGTAACATCTAATACTGTTGGAGCCTTCATTTATATAAAGATTTAAAAATACCTTTAGATTTTCTGATAGATATTTAATCACACCTGCTACCTTCAGTGTCTGTTCCTTTCAGTGTTAGCTATAGTTTTGGTAATGTTTGCTCAGATTCCCCTGGGGCTCTGTAGTGTTCAGTCTCGGAGTGTATGGAGGAAGATGCCCTCTCGACTGAAGGTTGGGGGCTGTGGCTCAGTCTCGGTTTTGCAATCACAGCTGTGACAATCAACTATTGTTTTTCTGCTGTCCTGCTTCTTTGCCCTTTTTCCTGATAACTGGGCCCTGCCGCTAGCCATTGGGAGTTCACAGCAATTCTAGGCAGGAATATTCAGAGAACTCACTGATCCTTCTCCCCAACTCCTCCTCCTACAGGGAGCTCTGGTGGCTGTGAGGTGCAGCTTCTTTATTTCTCCCAATACCCAACACCTGGGGTTTTGACCTGTGGTAACTCTTAGGTGAAGATCCCATGCTCAGACATGCTGGCTGGTGTGCCATTTGGGTGTTTTTTATTGAGTTTTAGATGTTTGGCTTATTGTTGTTTCAAGGGGAGAGACCTGGGGATGCTTCTCACTTCACCATGTTTCCAAAGATCCTCACCTTTTATTTTTAAAGGACTATTAGTTGTGTCGATGGAATACATTTTTAACATGGCTATGGAAATTTTGAAAATCAAGTTTTTTCTTCACCAATTTTTGGTAATAACATTAAAACATTTGATAAACAACAATAAAGGTAGTTATAAAATGTTCTTATGGAAGTTAATATAAAAGCATCTCTAAAATTATTGTAAATACTGTAGGCTCTAAAATTTTGTCATTGAGGGGAATTACTGATTCTTCTATGTATTAGGTGTGGGTTGAGGAGAAAATTTTTTAAAATTTGTTCATCAGTTTCTCTGCTAAAATCTGGATATAATGTCAATTCTTTACCCATAAAATTGGCATAAGTATTAAATAGAACAATGGAGGTAAAACAAGTAGAATATTAATTGTAGGGCTTCTGCTTCCAACCAAGATAGAATTAGTAAGGGCTGATGTTCCGTTCTGGCTAAAACAACCAACCAAAATAAACAAACAAACAATATGCAAAGAACATATATGAAAAAAAAAGATGCTCAAGGCACTGTTGCTCAAGGCAACAAAGAATAATAATCCTTGAGAGAGAGGAAACAATCCAGGGGGACCCTGAGATTGTCCATCTGACCACTTTGGGAGTGTTCTTGGCCAAAGCAAAAGAAGGTGAACCCAGACAGAGGCTGGCAGATACCTGAGTTGAGAAGATGAATCTGAGATTCTAGGAAAAATAGCATTGGCAGAACTGGACTCAAGAAAAAATTCTGGAAATCTGCAGACAGTCCCTCTCATGTATTCAATTCAGTACTGATTGTTGCAGTGTGGCTGGGGAAAATAGCATCTGAAAAGACTAGAGGAGAGAGTTCTCAGCTTTCACACAATGCTGGGAATAGTGTCTGTTCCCAACAGCCATAATGGAAAAAAAGCATGACTCACCAAATAAAGTACTCTGAAGGGTTTTAACTGTATGATGGAGTAAATGGGTTTTAATTTGTTTTTAACTGCATAATTCAGGATGGAGTACTGCCTGGTCTCACCTATCAAATCTTAAAAGTAGTACATAAAAAGATCAAAATGTTTCTAAGAAACTTAACTTCATCCTAAAACAAAGCTTGAGAATATCTATAGAAACTTACTATATTCTGTACAAAACCAGATAAAATTTACAATGTCTAGCATATAATTAAAAATTGCCAATACCTCCCCCACAAAAAAAAGAAAATGTAACCCAGGATGAGGAGAAAAATCAATAAACCAAAACCATCAACTGACATGGATGTTAAAATTAGTAGAAGACATTAAAACAGTTATTATAACTGTATTCCACATGATTAAAAAGTTAAGAGATGTGGAAGATATAAAATAAGACCCAAACTGAGTTTCTATAAATGAATTGTACAACGTCTAAAATGAAAAACATACTGGATAGAATTAATACCAAAATAGATGTTGAAGAAAATACAATGAACTTGAAAACAGAAATAGAAACAATCCAAAATGAACCACAGAGAGAAAAAAAAAATAATGAACAGAGCATCATTGAGCTGTGGGACAACTTCTGAATAGAATTTCCAAGGGAAATAAATGGGAAGAGAAAAGGTATCTGATAAAATCACTGAAAAAATTACAAATTTGATGAAAGCTATAAAATTACAGATTAAAGAAGCACAACAAAACTAAAACAATAAAAAAATAAACTAGAGCAAGGCACATTATCATTAGATAAACCAGTATTAATAAAGAAAAAATCTTTAAAGCAACCAGAAATTAAAAAATAAATGGACATTACATATAGCAGGGGTTCCTTATCCCTGGTACTGGTCCATGGCTTGTTAGGAACCAAGCTGCACATCAGAAGGTGAGTGATGAGCAAGCCAGCAAAACTTCATCTGTATTTGCAGCCGCATTCCAGCACCAACGTCACCACCTTAGCTCCACCTCAGATCATCAGGCATTAGATTCTCATTGGAGAGCCAGTCCCTGTTTGAGAAACAAAAAGTTTAGGAACCACTGATGTATAGGACCAAAGATAAATATGATAGCAGATTTCTAAACAAACCAATACAAGCAAGAAACAGTGAAGAAATATATTTAAAATACTGAAACAGAAAACTGTCAACATAGAATTCTATTCAGGGAAAGGAAGGGAAACTTTCAAAAATAAAGGCTAAATAGAGAATTTTTAAGACCTACAAAAGCTGAAACAATTCATCACCAGCCAACTTGTACTGTAAGAAATGATAAATTTCTTCATTCATTCAATTCATAAAGAGAATGTTACAATCTTAAATAATTATGAACCTAATAAAAGAGCTTCAACATGTAACTAATAGAATTGCAAGCAAAAAGACATTGAACTGTAATATGATGCATGAAGAAAAATTTAATAAATTTGACTTTATTAACATTAAAAACTTTTTCTCTGAAAAATACACTGTTAAGAGAATAACTAGTTGAGCCACAGAATAGGAGAAAATATTTGCAAAACACATCTGATAAAATACTGGTATACAAAATATACAAAGAACTCTTAAAACTCAACAGTAAACAAACAACAGTTTTAAAATGGACAAAACAACTGAACACTTTACCAAAGAAAATATGTAGATGTAAAATAAGCATTGAACAGATGTTTAACATCACTTTTCATTAGAAAACTGAAAGTTAAAATTAGCAAGATAAAACTACACACATATTAAAAGAGTTAAAACTAAAAAAAAAAACTAACAATATTGATTTTAGGTGAAGTTGTAGAGCAACTACAACTCCAGTTCACAAATAATGGGAATATAAATGATGCAGCTACTTTGGAAGACAGTTTGGCAGTTTCTTATCAAACTAAACATAATCTCACCATGCAATCCAAAAGCTGTGTTCTTACTGAACTGAAAATTTATGACCACTAAAAACATGCAAACAAATGTTTTGTTTTGTTTTGTTTTTATAGAAGCTTTATCTATAATCACCAAAAAGAGAAGCAACCAAGGTGTTTTTCAACAAGTGAATGGATAAACTGGTAAAAACATGCTATGGGACATTATTCAGTGATAAAAAAAAAATGAAGTATCAATTCATACAACACCACAGATGAAATTTAAGTGCATACTGCTAAGTGAAAAAAAGCCAACTTTAAATTGCTATATACTTTATGAAACCATTTATATAGCATTCTGAAAAAGGCAACTTTACAGTCTTGGAAAGCAGATCGATGGTTTTTATCAGTTTGGAGAGAAGGAAGAACTGAAAGGTAAAGTACAGAAATATTATAATGTGGAGAAAGTATTCTATATGATACTGCATTGGTGTATGTATGACCCTATCTGTTTGTTATAATCCATGCAGTTTTATAGTACAAAGAGTAAACATTCATGTATGTAAATTTTTTAAAATCTGTTTATGAGGTCAGGGAATCACACAATGAAGTACTGAATGTGACAAAAGAATCTAATTGTTTTACAAAGGTACAAAACAACTCTAGTTGAGAAAAAGTGGTGTTCACCTTATTTTAGAACTGAATGGAGACTATAAGACAAAATTAAAATAAACTGCCTAGTTATAGGACTGTACTCTAGTTAATAAAGTTATTTCCCATAGAAATCTAGTAATCCCTACAAAAGAGGAATACATCTACAGAAAATACAGTAGGTTAAAATGTAGGGTAAGGAATAAAGAAGAGGCAACACATTAATCCAAGTAAATTATTATGCATTTATGTAATATGAGGACCATTAACCAAAATGATGTCCTGTGATTGGTTTGCATCAGAATTCTAAGACCTAACAATTGATTAAAAGGATACAATGTTTTCCATAGCTCTCTTGACTAAGTGCTATATTTTCATATCCTGATAAGCATCTCTAGGTCTCAAGCATAGTCTTGATACATGAGGTGGAAATGAAGAAGGGCACAACTCCATCAAAGGCCTGTCTGAATGACTCACATGTCTAGACATGAGTGCAAGTGGAATGCTTCTTCATGTAATAACTCCGCTTGCCTGTAATCTCAGCTGCAGTTCCCCTCACCAAATCAGAACACACAGGTAATTGGCTGCTGTGTAAGCTGAAGGGCTCCAACGTGTTTGATCAGGTTGGCATCAAGCATTTAAGATGCACCTGTTTACAATTAGCTGTAATGGATTCCATACACTGCACCTCATTTCTTGTACAGAAGGAAGAATTTGTTTGAGCAATGATCACCACTTTTTCTCTCCTATGGTTTTGTTGGTTATTGACAGAGCCATATCAAACTTGTTCACCTAGCTCTTTTTATGTTCTTTCTCTCCAAGACTGATGCCAACTAATTTACTTAAACTGTCTCATTAAACTCGCCAAATAACTCTTCTTTCCTTCCCTTGGCCTCCCAGTATATATCAGTGCCAAAATGCCATACCTGCCCTGTGCTGTGGACCCCAGGAGCTGCTTTCTCATCATGGCTAGAACCAAGCATAAGAGGAACTCTAACTTTCTCAGTGAGGTTTTCATGGAGTTCCTTGTGTGTTGTTCCTATCCAAGAAAGGCACTCACAGGGTGACAAACTCTAGAAAATGGAGTAATGTGCACTGACTTATGAGCACAAATTGGACAAATTCCCATCTCCTTTGTCACTGATGGAACCAAGAGCCAAGGAGAAATATGATAGGTGTTTTATCATGATCCTAGTTGGTTAAATAAAACTAATGAAAATTCTAAATTATTGAGTACTAATAGCTAATTGGCTTTTCTTTCTTTCAAATATAACTGATGCTAATTTTTTCAATTTGCCTTCCAAAGACAAATACTTGTTAGCCTTTTTTACTATGCAATGGATAATATAAACACCTCCACTCCTACAATACACATTCATTTCAGGTTCAGGGGTATAATAGTTAAGATTGCAGAATTGTCAAACTGAGCTTTACAGACCAACCCTCTAACCACAGGGGCAACTGAAAGGTTGCCAGCCAACCTTCAGGAGTGAGAAGGCTGAGGAAGCAGAGCTAGAGAAAGTATGTGTTCACTTTTAAAAATTTTCTCAGCATTTCTCCTGTTAAAGGCCCACCCCAAATCCCCACAGCCTACCCAACCTTGGAGAGTTATTATTCAGAAAGGAAAGGCATGGTCTCAAAGCCCAATCCAAATACAAATTCTCCTCCAGGCCACAGAGTCCTTGGGCATATAGGTACTCCTGTGTGAACCTGTGACTTGGATTATTGTCAGTGCTGGTAAAGATTGTTCCATGCTCTTTACAGATCTAAAGAATCCTAGAAAGGTCCCAGAGGCAGCACTACTACTGTAAAAGTGATCTAGAACACAGCCTTGCCTGTCTCCATCCTCTTCCTCAGCCACCTGTTACTGCCCCCAAGACAGCTTATCTTTAGATCTTCCATTCCTCAATGAATATGTTTAAATATACTCAGATAGAAATTTTATGTACTGGTTTGCATAGGGAGAATTTAGGCAGTTGAAGGGAAAATGATGATGTATATGGTCTCTGAAATTAGATCCCTGAAATTAGTCACCAGACCCAAAGATAGCAGTGATTCCTAAAATTTAACAGTGCATCAAAATCATCTGAAAAACTATAACAAAAAAACAGGTCCCATGCCCAGAGTTTCTGATTGGTTGGGGTCAGAATTGAGCTATGTGTCTTTCTGATTGTATGTATACCAAAATTTGAGAATTAATAACTTACAGGTAAGGGGACTCTATCAGGTTCTTCTATATGCCAAGACCTTATGGCACTGGGATGCTACATTGAATTTCTGAGTTTAATCATCATTCTTGTCAAATTCCTCTAGAGTCCACCGAACAGGTCATTTATTCAACAAATATTTATTGAATGCTTACTAAACAGAAATATCAGAAAATGTATGTATCTATATCATCTCTATATTTATATAGTGCACATGTTTGCTTATATATATATAAATATAGATATAGATATATATGTACATATAAAAATATATGTACACACATACACACACATATATATTTTCCTCCACTTATATATCCCTTGTGACTATGCCTCAAAAGTTGTTTCCTGTAATTGAAAAAAATGATACTTAAACATTGACTTGTATTTTTGTGTTATGTAAATCAATACCAGGACTGGATATTTTCCAGAAACTAAAATACTTTTATGTGCAACTTTTGTGTCCATTTGGAGAAAATTATAAGCCACTCTTTATATAAAGATTTTTGACCCCACCCCCTCATAAAAAGTTACATCTCAAAATTATGTTTACTAAGAATTATAAGGATACAGAATATAAGAGGATATACAACTAAGTAATATTCATTGAATCCTAGATTAAAGATATTTTCATTTTCTTTCACTGAGAATATTTCCTTTCTTCCTCTTTTGCATTTCTTCAGTGTATTTCAAAGATTTCTGGGTGTTTCTTTTTTTTTTTTTTGACATGGATTAAAGAAGGGATCTTAATTAATTGTGCAATACTGAATTTCTTGAATATTGGTGCTGCCCTTAAAATATTTCTCTTAAGAAAATAAAGCTAAAGAGAATGCCAGTGTAGACTGTGAGAGGCCCAGTTGAAGTCTGTCTTCTGGTGTCTTTTAGTTGATGATAGGGTTTTCCACTGTTTTCATTAAAGCATGGCATACTTCTAGACTCATATCTTTGTTATGTTCACCCAAGACTTCCCTTGCTGACGTCGATAAAAAATAATGTAAATGGAAAGCTCTTGTCTTTGGTGAGAGTTTAAAACAAGTCATCTGACCTTGAAAGTCCAGATCTCTCATCTGCCTCCTACAGAGTCTATCATTTTTGCTGAGGGCCTCTTCTCTGCTGTTGCTATTCTTTCAGATATATTCCTTTATATTTATTTTCAAAATGCCTGTTCCACTTAGTTTATTTCATACATGCTCCATGAAGAATATTTAAAAAAAAGGAAATTCAGGAATACAATCTGACCTATATGAAATTGTCTCTCTTTAAATAAGGAAAGGACTATGCTGTGTGGCATAAACAGAAGCTGAAGAACATGGTGTGAGTCATTATTTATTGTTCTGAAATTAAGCATAAACTCTGACCCGAATGAACTGCTGAATAAGTATCCAGAGACCCACACTGTCCAATAACCATTCTGTGATTATGGAATGATATTGTCCACTAGTCCCAGTGGCTGCTAAGCACTCCTTATGTGGTTAATATGACTGAGAAACTAAAGTATTCGTTTTATTTAATATTAATTAATTTAAACTTAAATAGCCACATGTGGCTGGTGATTACTTTAATGTACTGTATAGTTAGTTCTAGACTCTGGAAGGAATCATAGAGACTTTGAAAGACTCAAAGCACATAAGAATGAAACATCTTGTCTATAGATGCCTCAAGAGTCAGAACCAGCAGCTCAGCTTCATCCTGGTTTTTGTGAGAGACAATCTAATGTCATCATGATGATGTTTTTGCCTCTTCTTTTACTGGAGAACACAGGGTAAATGGCTGGCTCAGGAAAACAAAGAAAGATGACCTTCAATCATCTCTACTGAGGGCATACACTCCACCCAAAACAGTGAAAGACTTTCTGCTCTGGAGAGGCTTGGAATTAAGTCTATTCAGAATCTATTTTATATTTACCTAAGTGGTTAAAAAACAAAGTGGCCACATCAAGAATGGTGTCCTCTGGTACATGGCAAATGGAGATTGCCTAATTTAGGAGAAAATATTGACAGAAAAGAAAAACAACACACATTGGAATCACACCTACAGAGCAATGTAACTAGACAAAAGCAAAAACTCAAAACAAATCTATGCTTTGGATGCTCTATCTATAATCCAATGAGGAACAATGATTAAGCAAAGCTCATTGCTAAGAACTTTTTATGAATCAAGCATTTCCTTTAATTTTCACAACAAATGTAGGAAGTAAGTGATAACATTTTTTTCATGCTTACAGATGAGGAAACTGAAGGTGAAAAAAAAAGGTTAGAAACTTTATTTAAGTTTGCATAGCTTGGATTCAAGAACTATGAGGATGCATCACCAAATAGGTCTAGTTTCAAAGCCCATAGGAACAATTTCATCTATATTTTATTGAATGAGCCTTTAATATGAACAATCTTTTGCCTCACTAACGCACACATTGTGCTCACGTTTATGAAAATAATTCTAAAACCAAAAAGCTTACAAAATTGGGTGCATGGGTTTAAAATAAAAAATAATTCTTCACTTCAAAAAAAAAGATTCATCACAGTGTTTTATACTGGAGATGTCCAAAATCCTATATTCTCTTTATAGAGAGATATTTGCATCCTTCTAGAAAGGTTGGTGTTACTCTAATGACAAGAGAGAAGCTCTTACATTCATTTATATGTTTTGAAGGTAAATATGAATGTATAAATATATAAATAGATATAAAGTACATTTCAAATTGTGAAAGACCATAATGCAAAGCCTAGAAGCAGAGAATTCTAGTTAGCATTCTTTTCTACATTTCCTTCCTAAAGTCCTTAATATTTTACAGGTGAGTTTACATCATTCTGGAATGTGAATTTTCTTGCATGTTTAGTTTGGTTCACAGCCTCAGTGTTATTGAAACACTAGCATTGCTTTCTGTATAATGACAAGGCTAACTCAGGTTCATGGGTAGCTATTCATTTCCAGTTCCTAAATTAAGATTAGGTTAATATTAGTTCATATATATTTTTAAAACCTTTAAATATAATCTTATATATGTATTTTTAAAATAAGAGAAAAGTTTTGCCAAGGAAATTATTCCCTCTGTGATGCTGGGGATGGTATTAACTAACTAACTAACTAACTAACTAACTAACTAACTAACTAACTGAAACAGGCATTACTCTTATCTCAGCAGCAGGACACAGCATGGGGTCTCCAAACAGACTATTCCCCCTTTACTGAGGTTTCAGAAGTCTTTTTAAGGGAAAGAAAGAACCCAAAGGTAGAAGGTGTAGAAACATGTGGCTTAAAACTGGGTTGAAATAAGCAACAAAATTCTACCCAAAGAAGTCATTCTGGCAATGGTGAGAGGTTAATGGGAGGAAGACAGTGGGAATGAACTGTTATGTCTATAGGAAATTGGGTGTTATATTTATTTATCTTTAATATATTTCTAATGGATTTGATTATGAAAGAGGTTATTTATGAAGCTTGCTGACCAACAAAACAATTCCAGGAGATGTGAGAAATTTCATTCAGATGGTCTCAATGACCCAGGATAAGAGGTGGAGTGTAAGTAGAAGATTCTCCCTGTGCATGCTCATGACGTTAGCTTGTCCTATCCACTCCTGGTGCTGTCCAGCTGCCTGGCACAAGCCATTGCAACCAGAACCACTCCTACCCCTCTCTGTGGTCTTCTGCCCTCCAGGCCTTTAACCTAGCCCTAAACATATGCACACATGCATGTAGAGAATGCAGTGCTTTCTGCAGTTAATATATGTATGTATATACCACATGTCTCCAGAATGTTTCACATCGTGTTTTTATTTTACTAGTCTGAAGCCAAAAGAGGCCAATATAATGATTTAGAATAGGTATGAGTGCTAGATAATAACAAATCTAGGATAGGATCTTATAACTCATTCTTTTCTCAACCACACTAGCAATAGCTTAACGTTCTGTATGTGTTTAGAAAATGCAAACTAATCAATGTTTAGAAAATATCTCTTATCTATGCTTAGGAGTGTCAGAGCCTAGAAAAAAAAGTATACAGTAGTTAGTACGCTTGCTCTGCATGACGCTGCCAAAGTTAAAAGTGTTCAAGTCATAATATTAGAGAAAATTAGAAAACAGAAATTTCCACCCAACCCAAACTTCTCTAGTTTCTTTCTTCAGTTCAGGTATTAGTTCTTGAGGAACTGGAAAAAGTGTCTTCTCCTTCTTCCTGATTGCCTGCTAGTCACTCTCTGCCCATTACAATACCTATAGAACCATAAGGATGTGTCGCATTCCTGGAGCAAACTGCAGCACAGGGCCCACTCTAAACAGCTGTCTTTGTCTCCATATGTTCTCTTGCCTTTCTTTTTCCTCCACTGCCTCTGTCCCTTTCTCATTTTCTTCTCTAAACATTCAGAATTAATCATTGACTAGGTACTAGAAAGATGAAGAGAATCAGCCACAAATGAAAGGAATATAATCCTTGTATTTGGGGACTTTAAATTTTAGAGAAGAAATCAAAAATAAAAAGATTAGATAAATAATAAATTTAAATTGTTATAAATATTGTAAGAGAAAATTCAGAAAGTTATGAAAGGACTGAACCTGGGGCAACCTTCCCAGAGGAAGTGATATTTGAAGCATCCCTATGATTGTCTACAACGCAGTACTGCCCAACAGAACTCTCTTCAATAATGGCAGTGCTGTCACACTAACTGTCATTAACCACATATGATCACTAAGCACATGAAAGGTGACCAACATGACTGAGGAACTGAAATTATGAAATTCTTTTTTTTTGGCTATTGTGTTGGATAAAACATGTCTTTGTGTTCCAGAAGAATAGGAGAAAAAAGAGAAGGTGGGAATGAGAAAAGGGAAGGTGAAGCTAAGGGAACAGCAAAGAAAGAGAAGTGGAGGGAGAGAACAGCAGTGGAGTGTCTGACACGCAAAGAAGTCATAAATAACTAGGTCTGTCTCTGAATAAACACATTTCTAAAAGTTCTGGAAATAACTTTTTCCAACACATCTAAATCATTTCACTTAGGATGACTAGGGGATACAACTCATTGGATCAACAAACGTTGTACTGCATGCTCACAACCATCTTAGGTCTAGGGACACAACACTCCTTAAGACAGACACTAGCTCTATTTTCTGTACAATTTTATACCCACAGAATCACATAATTGCCATCACAGCATAGTGAGACAATTATTATGACAGGGGAAACTTTCTGGAAAATTATTTATTTATAAAACTGCAGAGCCATTAAAATAGTCACAAATTTTGTTGTAGCAATTGCACTTCCCAGAGTCCATTCTGGGTCCTTAAAGAAAATAGAGGTGTCCACAGAGTTTTCTGTGTTAGTGTATTATTTATTTAAGTGAAAAATAACAGAAACAGAAAGATTGAAGAATAAAGAAATAAATTATGACTCAGTTAACATAATAGAGTAGTATGCAACTATTTAAATCTACAACAACAGTAACTTACTCCACTCAGTATACAGCAAGCCTTTTCTATTAACAATGAATCTTCAAAACCACCATATGGGAAAGATATTATTCAGTATACCATTTTATGGAGGACATTGTAATGAGGGGAACATAGCTAGCAGCTGAAATAGTTGGAGCTTAGATTTTTTTTTTATTTGATTAAGGAACCAGAATCCTGAGCACCTCCCTGTCTTTCATTCATGATTTGTAAACAGTGTCTAAGAACATGAGGAAATGCTTAAACCATGATGTAAATGTCCAAAAGAACAATACAGAACAGTATGATTCCTATTTTGCAATTACACACATATACATATGCACACACATTATTTGTGACTGTATCTTTTAAGTGTGTTTGTGCTAAAGCATGATCATTTGTATGTAAGCAAAAGTAAATGTCCCTAAATACTAATAGATACATTCTCAAAATTATGAAGTGACTTTAAATTTTGTGCTTCTTTTCTTAAAATTTTAATAGTATATGTTACTTTTACAAATTAAAAAAGCACCACCAAAAATTGGCACAGAAAAGTTTACCCATATTTAATTTTGATTTCTGTATCCAAATATGTTTATGTGTTAAAGAATTTTTAAACTTTAAGCAGAATACAAATATTAATAATTTTATGATTCACTTTATGCTTTGACTTACTTATCCATGAGTATTTTGAAAATCGTTCTGAACCTCTCATCTTGCTGGAGAACATTATTTCCTGCCTTTTGATACATTTTAGAAATAGGTATGGATATCATAAATTATTTCAAGACAATAAACTTATCATTGGGATTTCTGTATACTTATTTATCTCTAGTCAAAAGTAGTTTATAAAACCAGTTGCTATAGGACCATTTTCTAATTGATTCTCTAAAGTCCCCATGCATTCTTCTCTTTTAGTAACTTGACATAAAATCTTGGTTCTTCAGAAGTTCTTTTGTTCCCTCAAACATGTTTTTAATATGAATATAATCCTGATAATGTCTTGATAACTTGAATTACTAAAAAGAATATCCCCTCATAATTCTCACATATGACAACTCTTCATTAAGGTCTACATTGTTTAGATATACCTGAGTCTGATTGTGTTATTGACCCTCAAAAATGGGTGCATGTATCTGACATTCTACCCCAAGGAGTGAGCACATCCTCAGAGTCTGTCTGAAGTTGCCTGTCATGTTCTGTAATCTAGTGGCCCTTATCAACTGCTCCCATGAAACTATTCTAGTATCAGTGGCATTTGTGTTTCTATCAAGTGTCTAACCTGCCACAGAGTATAGCAGGTGACTGACAAGTGCTTCAAAAAAAAAAGATGACAATAGTGAATAGTCAACTAGAGAATGTTGACTGCTCTCTCTTCAGACCTCTGGGGCCTTCCTCTGCAGACTGGCTCAGGACCTGCAAGCTGGGCAGGACCTGAAATCTGTGTACTTCAAGGATTGCCTCAGCTACAACTTCAGCAAGCACTCTTTGCAAATCAGTATAGACACCTGGTCATTTTTCATCTTGTCCCTTCTCATTTTCTCCCCAAATGTATTCAAAGTAAACATTTTTCTAACCCAATTTCCAACATTGTTTGAAAGGTGGTAAGTGAATAGACACACACACACACACACACACACACACACACACACACACACACAGACCTTGTGTTGCAAATTCCAAGTCATATGGACTTGGACTCTGGCTCCCATTTCTTTGCCAAGATTTAGATTACTGAGCAAATGAGCAGAGTTAAGCCAAAACAAATGCAGTGATTCCGCAGACATGTTGTGAGGTGCAGAGCTAGCATTTTTTGATATTGTGTAATTAAGGCTGTAACAAACATCACACAAGGAATTAGCTTCCAGATTGTGACAACTAAATCTGCTTGACTTTGAAAGTTTTCCTTAAAAAGAAATGTTTTGGTTCCATTATTTGTGTAGGAAATAGAAAGTCCTTGACATAGGAAGTAGATAACACCTGTCAGTAGAATTCAAACCACCTGCTCGTGTTGCTTAGGAGAATGAAGCCTGAAGCTGGCCACATGCTCTCCCATTTCTGGGCCACACCTTTGGGGCTACAGAGGAGTTTCAGAGTTGGAAAAATCCTTTTTATATTCAGCATTGAAGATCCCAGATATATAAATCATCACAGGTTGTGGAATCTCTCACAAAGGATGAAGAAAGGTTATACTCCCCACATTCAGAATATCACAGTTTGGAATTTTATAGGCTTAAGAACCAACATGGTGTCCTTATTTCCCAAATAAAAAAATGTAAAATGCAAATTTTAGCACCATGTGTCTGTTCTTCAGTACACAAAGCAATTCAGAACCTTCACCCACAGACTCATGTCTAAAAGACTAACTGAAATGCCAAAAGTAAGTTTCCATTGGATTTTTCTACTCTACTATAAGGCTGCTCCATGTTATTCTTATGAAAACTCTTCCTGCTTGTACAAACGTCAACACTTAACAGACTTTTACCATAAGCATTCTTTTTGTGTTATTTTAAATTGTTTAATGAATTCTAAAGACTAAGTGAGTCAAATAGGGTTGGTGCTGGAATAGGACCTCTTGTGTGCATTTTTTGGCCATGAAAAGCTTGAGATAATCTGGGTTATTTAATTCCAAAATTTTTTGGAATTGAAGAAAATAGCAAATAAGAAGTCTGCCATTGACAGCTGAAACTAGCAAGAAGTAGTAAAAGTTGAAAGTGAAAGAAATGATGTCATAGCCAAGATTATATGGGCATCTCACTGGGGACAGGAGAAGAAGGAAACAAGAATTAGCTGTAGTGCTTCTTCTTGACCACAATTTATTTGTCCCTTTCTCCTTGCATGAATACTAAGAACCACCCACCTCTTCTTAGTCTACATAGACTAGAACTATTTCATTACAATTGTAGCTATTGCAAAAGGATATTGAAAACATGAAATCACCTTCTAAATATAAAAATGGATCTATGAGGACACACGCCTCCAACATAAGAAAAGCATTTCAACTGCGGAACAAGAAGTCTTCTTTTCATGTGCCTTTGTGTAAGTTCTTTGTGTCAATGTCTGCCACGTGTCAGGCTGTTAAAAAAAAAAGGATTTTACTTTCTGAATCACACGTGTGGTAGGCATGCCAATTCTGATGGAAATAAAAATTTCCTAGTAATCCCTTTTCTCATGAATAGGGGCCACAGTCTATTGAATGCTACCAGTCAGAATAAGGCATAGCTTAGGAAATGTCAAGAAAATATCTGACTCGCAGCTTCAGTGAGTCACAATCCCTCTGTGGTAGAGGGATACCTGTGCCAAAACATGATGATCTTTTAGAGTCTGAAAGGAAAATGGAGAATACAGAATATAAGTAAAAAATTCAATAGCCTTGTAAACTTTCTCCTTGTCCACATAGCCTTTGACTCATATACACACCCATCACATACACATATAAATGTACATAACACGCACACCTAGATGCAGTCCTGAGAATGCCAGAGGGTCTTTCTGATGCCAGGATGTCCATCAAAATGTTCCCTTTTCACTTTATCAAAAAGGGTATGTGGAAGGAGAGTAATGGTGGGCCTGAAGGGATGGCAGAAGGGAAACTGCATGAATTAACATCTGACCCACCATTCTCTGCTTCTCTTAAGAAGAAATGCCTGCATTTTCCAAGACTATTTGTTATACCTGTGCCAAGCATGTCCCTCCTACCACACCAGGGGTCTTGCTCCTCCAGCCACATCCTTTCTTGGTTAATCTTCAAACTCTCATTCACCACCAAAGCCTCCCCTCCATATAGAAATGTTAACTAAAAATTATAACCTTGATGACAATGACAACTAATTGAACATTTTCTATTTTCCAGGTTTTCAACTCAGTACCATGCAGTTTTCTCATGAATCTCTAAGTTGATTCTATTTTAATGCCCGTTTTAGAAATGAGGAAAATGAGGCTTACACTTACAGAACCTATAGAAAATCAAACAGAACTCACTCATGGTGCACAGGACCCACGCAGCCTGACTCTTCAATTCCAAGCATGGAATTACCAATTAGTATCTGCCACCTCAAAGCTAAAACCAGACTTCCCTGACTGAATATAATTTCCCATTATTCTAGCATTTCTACTTTTTTCTTAGGGAAGTGACTACTCTTGCCTGGTCTTCTGGTCTACCACCCAGGTCTATGGCCTGACATCTCATCCTGTGTGCAGATTCTCCTGCTCCCTTTATCCTGTAGAGGTCCTTCTATGTTTTCTGGGCTCCTCCCTCAGACCAGTTCTCACTATCCCCTCTGTTTGGGCTTACTCCTATGGCATTGTCTGACAGTTCCACCTCAGAAGCATGTCCTTCCCCTGCACTACATACCCTTATATCCCACAGGCCCCTCCAATGGATTCATACATTCACAATTTTTCCTGACCTCTCACCTCAAATATGCTACTCTTGAACTCTCTAACCTCATAAACAATGACCACCCCCTTTCTCTTTCAAGCCTGAACACTGAGTTACCTGTATCTCATCACACCTCTGTGAACACAGTCACTAAATTGTCCACCTCTGGTTCCTCCCCAGTTTCAGCCTCTTACACATGTCCTCACATGCCAGTGCCTTTTCTCTGGTACCCATCGTCCTGTGTGCCTCCTATAACAGTCTCTGTCCTAGCTTCCTTCACCAATCTAGGAGTAATCTTTGTGAAATGTGAATATGAGAGCATTGAAATGTGCCTACAAGTCCCATAAACTTCAGGATAAAGTCTGCATTTCTCAGTATACTACAGACCCTTCATTTTCTGGGCCACTACATAAGTCTCAGTTTTATCACTCACTATTTTGCCCTTGGACCCCATGCTTTGGTCTTGCCAAAATGCCCTCATTTCTGCTCCTTTACACATTGCTTGCATTGCTTAGAATGCTTTTTGGCTCACTTGTTCCTCAACACCAAGGCATCATTACCACAAGGATGACTTGGGTATTTTCCATACCTGTCCACACTTTCTGCCATATCCACCAAGTGTCCTTACTGAACACCAGTTATGGGCCAGGCACTATGTTGACATCAGGGCATTCAAATCTGCCTTCACAGAGATAAGATCTAGGGGGAAGGAAAGAAATAGACAGATATCAAATGATAGGCACTGCCTCCCAGTTTCAAAGCACTTATCATTGCTTCCTAATGATTAAGTACTTGGACGTGAGTGATGAGGTGAGAAGAAGAAAAGAAATGTAACCTGTATTTTTTTTCTGCCTCTGGTACATCTAATTTAAAGGCATAAGATAACATTTGAGAATGTCAAAAATATAAATTCTTTCCTGAATTCCTAGTGCTGTAATAAACTGTCATAAATATAGCAACTCAAATTGTAAAATACGTCGAAATTTAATTTTTAAAGTCTAACTTTTTAAAAAAAGTTTTATAACAATTCACAGGGGCCACACAAACAAGGCTTGTGTTTTTTAAATATTTTAATTTTGTTTTGAATAAACAGTAATAAGGACATACATGATCATCACTGCCAACACCATTGTTCAGAGTTATTTGGATGGGGCCTGAGCTGCATCTGGAAGAATATGGTCCTATAAATTTTTGATAGTATCAGAAAGTTCAAACAACCGCTATCATCCACACTTTTGAAATTTCATTATTTTTATGCAAGTGGATTTAAGACACAGCATCTCACATGACCCAATTTAAATCTAAGTATTGGTAAAGGGAACCAGCTCATACAAATTGGAACCAACCGCAGAGTTAATTGTCATCAGAAATACTAACAAGGAAGCACAGTTCAACAGGCACAGGTCTCTCACCTTTTGCCTAATAGAAAAGATTTCACACAATGCCCAAATAAGCTTACATGCTATCCTAAAAATATATATAATTCAAGGACTGTAATATCTGTTTCTGTTTTTTGGAGGTTTTGTGGCTTTATTTCTGAGGTTGCATGCTTAAAAAAAACAACCAAACAAAGGCCTGTTGGGACAGACAAGTGAGAAGTGTGCATTCTCTCGCTGTCTTTGTTTCACCCTAACTGCCTCTTCTATATTAGTTGGAATTGAACCTTCTGAAACCAGAAGACCAAAAGGAAATATAATCATTAAGCCCCTACTGTGTGCTTTCAGTCGTTCTTATCTGTAAGGAAATAAGCCAATGACTCTATCCTGACACATTTGAAAATCGTTTTCACATAAATATGTAAAGTGATTTCCACTTACCTTACCACACTGCCATCCCAGGCCTAGCCTCAGAAACAGGACACAGTCCATGCGTACCTGAAAAGCCCTTGAGGTGAAGACAGCAGCAACAATCTCTGGCACTCTCCCAAAAGTCCATGGTAGGGGTGGGGGGGTTGGGTACAGAAACACCAGGAAAGTCCTACCTTGGTGAATGATGGGGAATAAACCCTGTGTCAGAGGTGTGGGAACCAGTGGGCTGGGCCCGGCACATGCCTAGAAAACTTACAAAGAAAGAAAAGGGCTTATTGGTCCACTGTCTTTTTAAGACTAACAGAGGGACGTGGAATCCTAAAGCCTACTTCCCATGTTCAAAAAAACCCTCTGCTTTGGCTGCATGAGAAGATCCATTTCACATGTTGTTCATAGCAATAGATTTCAAAGGGACATGACATTGTGTGGCCTCGGCAAATGGGAATGCTTTCTTGGCTTCAGTTTTCTTATCTAGGAATAAGGAATTTATACAGGAAGATTCTTTCAACTTTTTCCAGTTCAAAATATCAGTGAATACCCAGACCCACATAAAATGCTATCACGGCTCCTCAGAGCCAACTTCTCTGTCTCCACAGCATTTCTGGACTTGCGGGATTAAAAACAAAATTGCTGGAAGTTACAGTGCTGGACATTCCACCCGGTGCCTAGCTGGACATTGAAGGATCCCAGAGCCATAAGAAATCCAGCTGACATTTCCCTGGGAGATAAGCAAGAGAGAAATCTCAGAGCCTTCCAAAAGCAGGACATGCAGATACATTTTCACCATACTCTAGAATGTTCTCAATCACTTAAATGATAAAAAGTAAAAATCTTGAAAAGTCTGGATTCCTGCTTAAATTTATCAAAATGAATAATTTCAATACAAAGAGGTAGTTGAGCCACTTCAGAAAGGATGTTGCTGTCTCTTAAACTAGTGGTTTCTACGGTTGACTTTTTGGTTATCTGCAGTGACAATATAGCAATTCTCTGTATTAAAAAGGCACATTGGATAGTAGTTAGCCCACAAACTGGGCTTCCATTAGAATGAAAATCACTGTGTTTAGGCAATAGCTGTCTAATTATTGAAGTTTTGAAATAAAAACTGTTCATTTCTCTGTAATCCACAAATTCCCACTACTCCTGAAAGCTGATAACAAAAAAGGATGCTAATCATTTGTAAAGTATCTACAGGCAAAGAAAAACTGACTCTCTTTAGGGTAGTGTGCTGAAAGAGAAGAAAGTCTGCATTTTACAGCCCAATGAACTACATAGCATATGTACTCCCTTCATTATAAGGCTAAAACCATTTGTCACCATCAGACATTAGCACAATATCTTAAGAAGGTGTTCCAAATGACAAAAAATATTTTTCTGGACCTCAATTTTGCAAAGATAACATTGTAGAAAGTTTTAAAATGCTATTTTTAACAACCTGGCTATTGACCCCTGATACAGATGAACTTCCAGAACTACATGCAGACAGATCACCTGCGGAGGAGACATCGCATAAAGAGGAGACTTAAGGACAAAACCGACATCAGAAATTTCTGATTTCTGAAAACTTTTCACCTTTAACCATAAAATGTGAAGGTCTTTAGAAATCTTAAAATCACCAAAAGATATTATCAGAGTATCATCATTATCATCATCATCATCATCATCATCATCATCATCATCATCATCATCACCTGTATAGCTAGCATTTATTAAACACTTTATGGCCCAAATCCTATGCTGTTTTAGAAGTATTGACTCATTTAATCTCTTTATAAAGCCTATGAGGCAGATTCTTTGATTGCTCCCATTTTAAACATGAGGGAACTGATTTTAAGAGTTAAGGAAACATCAAATTTGCAAACCCAAGACTTTAACTGCTCTACTCTCTACATGCTCTCTTCTCTTCTCTCTACTCTGTATTTAATGTATGGTGTCAACTCCAGGGAGCACAGGTCCTATGGATTCAGAGGACATTCTTTATATGCTTTATGTTTAAAAGAAACATGCCTCTTTTGAATGCAGGTGACAGAAACCCAACTCAAACCAGCATAAGCAACAAAAATGACCAATTGGCTCCACTGGGATCAAAGATGGTTCCACACTGCCATAATCCTTATAGTAAACATTTCCAGTGAAAAGAAAGGGCTTCTTCCCCAACATCTGGAGCAGGTTCTTGGAGCAGACATGAATTGGCCACATTTAGGCCTTATGTCCTGAACTACATATTATGAGAATAAAGATGGACTGTGGTGATGAAACATCTCCCTAAATCGGGGGTGTCTCCAAAAGGACTGAATGAGGTTAAACTGGCCCCCATAAGAAAATTGGAGAACTATTATCCAACGGTAGGACAGAAACAATGAGCAGAACAAAAGTAAATATTCAACACAGTAGTCTCAATGATAGTAAAGCCAACTTTATAGAGTATTTCTGAGAATGCCTAAGAGTCTAGGACTTTTAATAAAATACCATACTTTTTTAGAGGAATATTTTTATTAAATTTATTGAGGTGATATTGGTTAATAAAATAATATTATTTTATGTGTGTTCACCATCCAAAGTCACCTCAACTCTCCTTCCATCATCATATATTATGCTTTTTATTTTTAACTATTTTATATCTTGGGACATTAACCTTACTAAGAATTTCAAATTTTACTTTATATTTATTAAATAACTGTAACTGAGTATTATATAATAATGAAATTAAGATTATCTTAAAGAATTTTCAGTCCACACAATTGACTGATGCTCTAAGTGGAAGTATTCTAGAATCAATAAAATGCACCAATAAATGCACTATACAGAATGTAGATTCTCAATAAATGCTAATGTCTGACATATATTGAATACACAAGATCTATATTAACTGGATCATAAATTATTCCTAATTTTCATGACTTAGTGAGTATATATTTACAAGTTAGAGATAATATTGTAAAGTTCAAATACAGTGACATTTAACTTTTATGACATCAAAATGATATCATTCTGACTCACTAGAATAGTCTTGAAGTCTATTCTATAATTCAGTTTTGCTACATTTGTTGCATGCCTATGATGCATATACGGCAGGTGTTGGGGATAAAAAAAAACACACAATCCCTGTGCCTGTAATCAGGAAAAATAAACATATTAATATAACTTTTGTTATAAGTGCTACAATAAAGGTAAGCAAATATACTCTAGAAACTCAGTAATTCAGGGAAAAAATAATGAATAGGACTGTGTTTCAAGGAGAGAGAAAATCAAGAACAAAAGTATGAAAGCATGAGATAGCATGTATTCAGAGATTAAAAGCATTCAATCTAAGGTAGCAGTATCCTACAGAATACTAATGTGAGCCAAAAATACAGGCCACAGATATAATTTAAAATTTTCTAGTCTCCACACTAAAAAAATAAGAAATAGGAGAAATCAAATTTAAATTTTATTTAACCTCATATATATGAAATATTACCATTTTAATATATAACTAATATAAAAATTAAAAATAAGGGGTTTTATTTTTTTAATAACAAGTTTTTAAATGTACATTTTACACTTATAGCACATTTGGATTGGCCATATTTCAAATGATCAGTAGGCACCTGTGGCTATGGACTACTGTATTGGACAGCACAGATCTAGAGTAACAAGCTTAAGATGTGGAATGTCAGAACTGTCTAGGGAAGTAAACGGAGACAATGACACAAAATCTTGTGAGTACTTCGTTGTGTAAGTCATGGGGAGATAAAGATTGGTAAATTTCTTTGGAAACTGGGTGAATGATGGATTTAAAGAGAACAAAACTAGCAACTAGATGGTTATAACGTCCAACTAGATTTGAAGAAGGTTGAAATTAGGACTGAAGGGATAGAAATAAATTTGGAAAGACATGGAAATATTGAGGACAAATGTCTGCAAGACTGGAGAATTCAGCGTCTTAAAGAATGTGTGAAAGAGGAATGACATGACGATGTCTTCCCAATTTCTAACTTGCATATCTAAAGAATCATAGCAATTAAAATATGAGGGTTTAGGAAAGAGGCTGGTGCATTATTCTCTGCTACATCACATACAGCACCCTGTGTGTGTATTTGCTCTAGTGTGGGTCTCTATAACTCGGAGTTTATTAAGAAAAAAGGACCAGACATGAATGGACATCCCATGGTTATTTGCATAGGTAAGCCCAGTAAAGGCATCTGGGAGAGAAGGATCTTTTATAAATATGGAATGCAGAATTGAGTACAAAAGAGTAGAAACAAGATATTGAGCCTGAATGGAGATATTGACACAATCCTTAATGAGAAGATTTAGAATGATGATAATGAAACAAGGTTTCTAACATGGAAATACTTTTATAAGCAATCCCCTGTCAAGAGAATGATATACACTATGATGACAAGAAACTTCTAATTGGTCAGGTGTTTATGAAAAGGAGGCATTAGCAATCTAGATCCATATCTGTGATGAGAGAGAACACTTGCTACTAGGAATATCAAAGTAGGTCATCCACCCATAACTTAGAGCTGTGGGACTTTCCAGCACCACTGCAAGGTATATTCAGTGGAATAAACATAAGTTTTAGGGTCCATAACTCCCAGGATACAGCAGGCCGCAAAAGTGCCAACAGAGAGCTACATACAACTACACACAGGCAAGATAATTTTAATTTTAAAGGGAGAATTCCCCAGTGGAAAGAGAAAGTGGCCTATATTAAGTTTTGAAGAGTCATTAAACTCATTAATTAATCAGTTACTTGAGGAAACAGAACTTGAAGAATTTTCAATAGGAATAAGATAACACTCTTTATACCTTTACCTGAAATCCAAAATTTTGAAGGGACAATACATACTAGTTGGGAACTCAGTGATTTTCAGTGTGGATTTGAAGTTAATGGTAGACTAACAAGTTACTCTGCTGAGAGGTCTTGAAATGAGCACTGAGACTAGTGCAGTAGAGAGTGAGTCCTTCTCTCCATCCTTAGATGTTAACAAGACATATAGGAAAGTATATAGAAAGATTATAGTTGTGTTTAATCTAGGGAAAGCCACCATCTCATGGGGACATAAGCATTATAGATAAGCTTTTCCACATGGGAGACCCATTTCTGTACCAAGAAATACTTGGCTCTTCCAAAGAGTTAAAATAGCTCACCATCATAAATTTTAACATTTAATTAATTAATTTGAGAAAAAGAGGAATATTGATAAAAATTCATTACATTTTTTTTCAACTTAAGAAACAATGTTCTACCATGGGAAGAATCTCAACACTACGTCATCTTTGTCATGCAGGACTCCACAGCATAAAATGTACTTATATCTTTCTGAATCAAGACTCATTGCCATTTATCCTTTATACAAATATCCAGTGTTACTAAGAATACCATGACTGCATGTGCCTCTGCATGTATGGATACAAACCACAGAACACAATGAACCTGCCAACTCAGATCTTCCCTCTTTTTTTCTATGTCTTCCCAGACACATTTAATAATTACTGATCTTATAAAAAATAAAAATAGTTTTGCACCTTTATTTTTCTCAAACTCTGTCTGATGAAATACATGAGCAGAGATGCAGAGCAGTTAATGTCAACTTTCAGACTCTGAGACATATCAGGATTATTTTAAAAAGCAATAAACAAATCTCAAATTTATCCCAAGGGTCAGTTACTTACCTATCTATATCCAAGTATTTTAAGCTGAAAATCACATTAAATCAGATTGCCTACCAGAAATTCTAATACTCCAGTGAAGTTATTTAAAGGAAAAGAAAAGGTTCCACCTAAGAACTTGAGAATGAGTGAAGTCTGTAGGACTAAAAGCAAAAGAAATTATACACGCATTCTACCCTATTTTTCAAACTTGTTTTCCATGGGGGTTAAGATGAATAATTCTGATATTGCTATAGATATATAATTGATATTTCTCTGCTCATATGCATAAATGTTGTCTGGATAAAGAGACAGTAACAAAGCAAAGAATCACCAAGAACTTGTCTGTCACTGGTAAGTGCTGAACAGAACATGTAAAGCAGAGGATGTCATAGAGAGGGTGGTCCTCTTGGGCTATTTGTTCAGAGAGGCCTCTACTAGGAGGTGGTTCTAGATGACATGAAGTACCCAGTCATGGAGAGATAAGGGCTAGAGCTTTTCAGGCATAGGAATAGCCATCCCAGAGGGCTAATGACAGGGGCCAGATTGTGTTCCTGGAAAAGGAAAACATGCAGGGAGACTGGGGCAGATCAGAGCTTAGAAACCAGGAAAAGGAAAATCAAAGCATACTGTGTTTTATCATTAAAGTCATGAACATTATTATCTATTCAACAGTCCAGTTTAATGCGCTTCTTACTCAAGGGGGCGGTCAACATTTTTTAAGGGTGGACTAAAGTGGATTGTTACCTACCAGCCTGCATTACATCATCCACTCCTATAGGAGCCCATGACCCTAAGGTGTCCCTGAATGCTCTTCAGGATGTATCTGAAGTCCTAAGACCATGGATAATATTGCTGACTGATGTTCATAGAAACACCTTCTGGGAGGAGAGTCCTGAATTTTATTAATATTTTTAGATGTGCGATGCTCCCCCCACCCCTTAGGCTGCTTTGGATACTGATATAATTATTGGATACTAATCTTATCTCCTCTGTAATTAACTGTAAGCAACTTCAGGTAAAGGGTTGTAACTTTCTGAATTTCACATTTTTCATGTTTTCTAGACCAGTACCACCTATGTGCAGCAGAAAAAAAAAATGTTGATTTGGATAGGTATGCGACACATCTTTGTCTTGCTGTGTTCAAATCCCTGGTTCTTCATGTTGAGATATAAATTCCTGAGTGACTTTGGTCTGATAGCTGTTTCTTCTAATAACTAATGCTCAAGGTGATGCAAATATTCCACTCAGAACTAACTCTGAAAAGCTGCTTCAAGCCAAACCATGTCTTTAGAACTCTGGTATGGAAGTCATCTGAGAAAGTGGGAAACTCTAAAAATCATCTCTCTAGTCTCTACATGAACTCTATTAGAATTGTTTTGTCTTTTTTACTCATTTTTATACAGTATGGTGGTATTTGTTATAGCCAGAAATATCTGTGGGCACCTGCCATATGTTTATACTGTTCTAGGTACCACAGAGTCAACTGTGAACAAAATAGAATAGAATTTATCTTCTAGTGAAACAGACAATGAACTATATGTGTACACACACACACACACACACACACACACACACACACACACACACAGTATGTTTGGTGGTAACAAATGATAAGAAAATAAAACAAAAAATAACAATGATGATAAAGAATATCATTATAAACATTTTTATAGCCTATATCATGTACCAGATACTGGTTTCAATATTCTACTTGAATTTATTCATTAACCTTCAGGATGACCCTGGTGTGGCTATCATCTCAGTTTAAATCTGAGATAGCTGAGGTACAGATATGAAGGCTAGCCACGTGTGAGGGGAGGAAAGGGCTGCAAGAAAGAAATAGTTTAGGGCAGCCAGGAGAGTCCATCTGGCATCCTGCATGATCTGGGAATATATGCTGACTGAATTTGAATATTGCTCACAACCCTAAAGTTAGTTTTTTAGAAAATCAATTGATAAATGTGAAGGGAAAAACAAGTCGGAGTGTGTAGGTAACAAAAGCTAATGACAACAGAATTATGATCTTAAAACCTCTGGGAGAACAAGTTCAATTAGTTTATTACCTATGTATTTTTTCTATGTATTTTATTATTTCAGGTCTTATATTTAAGATTTGATTTATTTTTATTTGAATTTTGTGTATGGTGTCAAATAGCTTTTTACATGTGGCTTTTCAATTTTCTCAACACCATTTATTGAAGAGGCTTCCCTTCCTTTATTGTATGTTTTGGCTCTTTTGTTGAAAATTAGTTGCCATATAACTCAAAAAAAATTCAATTAAAAAATATTTAGAGAACCTGAAGAGGCATTTTTCCTAAGAAAACAGACAAATGGTTATGTAAAGATGGCCAATGGTTATGTAAACAGATGTTCAACTTCACTAACTATTAGAGAAATGCAAATCAAAACTGCAATGAGATACCACCTCATACCTGTTAGAATGGCTATCATCAATAAAACAAGAAGTAAAATGTATTAGAGAAGATAAGCAGAAAAAGGAACCTTTTTACACTACTGGTAGGAATGTAAATTGGTACAGCCACTATGGAAAACAGTATGAAGTTTCCTCAAAAGAAATTAAGAATAGAGCTACCATATGCCCCAGTAATCCCTTTTATGAGTATCTACTCTAAAAATTTGAAAACATTTATTTGTAAAGATATAGGTAGACATAGAAACAACCTAAATATTCTAATATTCTTCAATGGATGCTTGGATATAAGAGGCAAATTTTGTATGTGTATATATATATATATATATATATATATATATATATATATATATATGTATATGTATATGTATATGTATATACACACACATATATACACACATATATGCACATACACACATATATGCACATATATATACACATATATGTATATATATGTATGTGTGTATATACATATATATTTACTACTGCACCATAAGAAAAGATGAAATACTGCCATTTGCAACAACACAGTTGGATCTTCAGAGTATCATGCTAAGAGAAATAAGTTAGATGGAAAAAAAACAAGAACTATGTGATTTCACTCACATGTGCGATATACAATAGAAAGCAACAAATGAACAAACGAAACAAAGTCATAAACACAGACAACAGTGTGGTGGTTACCTGAGGAGAAGGAGGTTGGATGGAGTATAAATAGGGTTAAGGGGGTCAAATATTTGCTGACAGACAACTAGACTTTGGGTGATGAGAACACAATGCAATATACAGATAATGTATGTAGAATTATACACATGAAACTTCCATAATCTTATTAACCACTGTCATCCAATAAATTTTTTAATAAAGAGGTAGCTATAGGTTAACATATATTTATCTAGAAAGATCTGAAGAATCTCTTCCAGAAAAAAAGTTTAGAATGAGAACTTTCACAGCTTGAACATAAACTAAGTTATAAAAACTATAAAAATAATTGATATGTTATTTTCCTTAGACAAAGAATAAGAAATTTAAAAATTTGGGCGGGGGTAGGAAAAGAGAAACAGAATGACATTGGGCATGTGTAAAGTACAATCTTGTACTTTACACTTCAGCAGAACAGTGGACACACACACCCCCAAAAAAAGATGAACCTGTACTAACCCCCTCTCTGAAACCAAGAAGTCTTGTTTAAGTGTTGTCTGATTAAAATATAATTATGGAGGAAATGCCAATTCCACATTCCATATCTGCGCCCTTTACTGCATATTGTCAGAGCCTCATGGAGATGGTATATAAAACGGCAGCATGACAGGGTGTAATGGAAAGGAAAATCATCTTGGAGCAGAGCCAGATAATGTGGAAGTAATTGAGATTTACCAGCATAATTTCCATAATCACTCTGGGATGCACAATGGCTCAAGAGTGTGCCTGCCATAGATTCACATTTATTAACATTTACAGTGCTTTCATAGAAGATGGTTAATCTATTGCATTTGCAGTCATTTCTGGAGTCTTTCTCAAGAAGCAATGTGGTAAAGACGAGCTCTTCTAACCACATCGGAGGTGTGTGCTGTGCAAAAGCTGTGTCCTCATACCTCGACTGCCCTGTTTTCATGGTCAGCTGTTCATTTGATCTGTGATCACAGAAGGGACTTTAGTAAAAATACGTTGTTTTCTAACTGAGAAATCAGATGTGAAGCAGTGCAAAAAGCAATAAGGCATTAAAAGTTTCAAGTCTCATTGTAAGCAATGAAACCTTTTGCTGTGTCAGAACTGATCAACTTTGGTCTGTTTCCTCTTTCTCCAGAAAACAGAACTGTGTTAAGTAGATGATATATATGTGTTACCAGGCAGCCTTTCATCTTAGCCCAGGGTGAAACATGTTCGACACCTTGCTGATAGTCCTGCCAGGCCAAAATCCCTAGAGCTGCTCTGAATTCATCCAACAAGTGCTCCTTCCATTCACTTACATGAGGCAGGTGCTCAACATCAATGTTGAGAAGACTGCTGCACAGGGATTACACAGTAGAGTAATGTTAACTTCTCCTAACAAAGAAGAGATATGTCCAAAAGATTGCTTGCAATGTTGTTCAATGATAGAGCATAAATAAAATGAAACCTCAGAAAAACTGTCCTTGAGCAAATACCAAATCCCATACCAAATCCAGAGTGGATGCTGCTAACCTACTGTAGACATCTTCCCATTGAGACTAGACTCATTCTCAAGATCTTCCTCAACATAACACTTCATACAGCTTAGCCAGTTATTCAGGGTTGAATTCATGACAAAATCTATTCATCTTCTTTGTTCACCTAGGGAAAGCAACACAGGAGAAAAAGAGCTAAGTTATAGTATTGAATGCCAGTATGGTGTGTAAATTGAAGATGTTAATATATACTGAGCATTCCTGCACAGGGTAGTGAGAAAGGACAATGTGATAAAAAATGTGAAAGGGGCCTGATGACTTTAAAACCACACACCGGTGTAAACTGGTTTTGTGAATGTGATGATCATCATTCTAATTTGTTGTCAGTCTCCCTATGTGCTGTCTGTTTTGGGACAAAGAAGACACATAAATTTGTTTTAGGTTCTCATAGAGGATATAGGCCACCATATGGCTAAAGACTAATTTGGTTAAACATAGTGCAATAATTTTAAGCATGAAATCTGGAACCAAACTACCTGTGTCTAAAACTTTAATTTACTGTGTATTAGCTATGTTACTTAACCTCTCAGTTTTTTCATCTGTAAAATGAAGACAATGCTATATCATATGTTGTTAGAGGAAATAAATTAGTTTACATTCATTCATTCATAAAGTACTTAGAAAGGTGCCTGCCATACAGGAAGTAAACATTCAGTGTTAGCTATTACTGTTATTGATGCTGCTGTTGCTAATATGTGCACCCAGCATCGGGGGAGAAGTGGCTGAGAGTAGAGGTTGCAAAGCCAGGTAAAGGCTCCAAAGGTAAAGAGACCAGAGCTAACAACAGTTGAGCTATGTAGGAACAGTGGGATTAGAGAGCTTCAACTCCAGAGCTAATCATGAAGGAAAATCCATTGGCCATGGAGAGTGGCAGAGTGTGAGGCTGGAGGCTAAAAGTAAAAGAAGAAAGAGAACTGTGGGTGATGAGAGTATTTTCAAACCATCTAAAAGGGCTCGAATAGAAAGACAGACCTAGGGATGCCTGTGAAGAGTTTCTAACAAGAACATGGGGCTCTTTATTCTTCTCAGATTCAATTTTTTATCAAAATAGTTCCACTTGAATCCCTGCTTCTTCCTGCCTCTCAGCCTTTATCATTGCTCCCCCATCTGAGAACCATGAGTTTCATTTTTAAGTGATTTATCAAGGATAGCTTATTACCCAGAATTTCCACTGTAAACAATTTTCCCATAAGACAAACACTTATGTATAATCCAGAATCCTTGGAATCAAAGTTGATGTAATTATATGTCTTTGTGGAACATCATCCCAGAAACTTCTTACAATATATCCTTGCATCTCCTGCCATGGGTCATTTAAACCACACTGGAGGGGTGGCTGGACAGGAGCTGTACCCAGGTATCTTCACAGAGACAGTAGTTTTACTTATGGGTTTTCTCTATACCCCAGGAGACAATAAAAACTGAGTGAAAAAAAGACATTGTATGACAAAAGACAAAGTGCAATTGGTTATACTTGCACACTTATCTCATAGAAGCATAATTCTAATTAGCTAAAACATTCATTAAGCAATAGTAGAAAGAGACTGTAACAGACCTGAAACTCTGATAAGCTTTGTTCAATCTGGCAGTGAATTCTTAAATATAAAATCATCCACAGTAATCTCTTTCAGAACAAAGTCATTTTCCACCTAAATTGGTTCTGGCTCCACAGTAGCATCTATCCATGAAACTAGCTTGTACCAAAAGTTTAAACTCTCCAGAAGCAAATGATCTAGAATTGCCTCAAAACTACATTTCTGCCATTTGAAACTCTTCCACAACAGCCAGTCGTCGTGCCTGTTAGCATGCCTATGGGAAGGCAAAGCTAGAAGTTACAGTGTTGATTTTCTAATTGAAGTCATTGTCCTTGAATATTTTATGACCATCAGACATAACACCCAATGGAAATGACATCAAATAAATTAAGAATTATTTAAAACCTGCCACCTCACAGGAAAAATTCAGCCTGACCCTTAGGGATGCAGATCTTAATGCCTGTCCCCGCTGAACTCTAATTCTCATTTTCAAACTCCTGAAAGAGGAATCAATGTTCTTTTTCACAGAACAGTTAATGAGGAAGTAAAAATTATTTTTGACTCCAAAAGTTTTTGCAACATTGAAATCAAATTCATTTGTTAATCACAGACAAATATTCAAGAAGTGACTAAGCATATAAATTACAACAGCAATAAGGATCCCTCCGTAAACATACTCCAACTGCTCTGGAACCAAGTAGTTCAGCCCTGAAAACTCTCCTCCTTGCAAGCATTTCCCAAGTGGAAAACCTGGGTCCTGTTAGCCATGCTTGCTGCTGATTTACTTGTGAATGCCTGCCACCTTATATTAATATGGGGTCAATAGTTAAATAAAATGAGTCTTTTCTATAGAGAATGTAAATGATCAGTTAGCAATGAAGTAAGGATTTATAGTTTACAGTATAATATCAGAAGCATAACCACAAAACACTGCAATGGTCCCAAGATCAACATTGACATCCATCGTTCTGAGAGCTCTTCATGTTGGTTAGCCCTCAATTACATGTGGCATAGGCTTCATCAAGATGTAAACAGTATGTGCTAACTTGATGAAAGCAAGCCCCAAAACAATAAGATAGACTCTTAACTCTAACTTACTTAAAGACACGAAGAGGAAAATTCAGAAAACAAATTTGCCAAACCCTTGACCAATGTTTCAGTTTTCTCATGCCTCAAAATTATTTTCTCATGCCATGACTATTATTTTCTACAGAGTGATTCTTACTGAGGGAAAAATCAGTATAACTTTTTTCAGATGGTTTAAAGAAAACTTTCTGTCAAGAACAGCCATCAAACATCCTGAACCAGATTTGACCCTAAGGTTCGTAGTTTGCATTTGCTCATCCCAAACTATTCATTGTAGAGAGTCAGGTTAATTTTTATTTACCTGAGAAAAAAGTTTTGTCCACAGTGGTCCCAAACACAGTTTTTATCCTATTGAATGGAGTAATAAGTTGAATATTTCTGTGAAAAACTCAGAGAGCTATGGATATCAGAAAAAACTGCTTGAGTATGTGCTAGTAAAGTTTAGCCTTACTGTGAAAGTGGTACTTATTAAACTTATTATGTTTACTAGACGTCCAGGAGATCCCTGTCAGTCCTCTTTGGTGGCTAAACACAGAAAGCACCATGAGATTTCAGTCCTCTATCATCTGAAATAGCAAAAGAGAGATCTAGCATCTCTGGGTTCACCCCAAAAAAAGTCAAAATTGAAGCAATACCAACACCAAAAAGCCTCAGAGCTAGGGTAACAACAGATTGATTTGGTTCTGTGTAGCCTAGAGCAATGGTAATAACAATGTGGGAATATATCAAATTCAAAAACAGTACAGGCAGACCAACAAAATCCTTATTTTGCTTGTCATTGCACTGTGAAAATCTCTTTTGTTTTCTTTTAAGGAGTATTAACCAAAAGGATAAATTTATGGGCTTAAGATATCTCCTAAAATGTTTAATTACTTGAAATATTGGTGGTCATTGTTTTCATCTTCTGTGGGTTTCCATATTCTCTTTTCTTTTCAACTCATTTAAGTGCACAGTTAGGCTCCATTCCTGATTCAGCAACGTATACAGTTGTCTCTGCCAGATTTTCTGCAGCTGCCTTCTCTGAGTACATCTGCTGTAGAGTTTCCCTACTTGAGAGGTATTCCAGAAAGCCTTGCTTCATCTAATTCCCAGAGAGATCCCAGAATCCCATGACACAAAAGATAAGAGCTAGTCCAGAAATTGTTGTCTAAATTATAAGGTCATAACTAACAAATTAGAAGAATAAAATTGAGTAAGGCAGAGACTACTTGTCCAGACTACTGCTCTGGACAGACAGGGTGGGAAAGAAGGTGAGTGGCTGTGGCAAAGGATACAATGGGTCAGTGATTCTATGCTGCACTTTTGTTCATTCTTAGTGCTGGGTATAAATGATATCATAATAATTTCCATCTTGGTCATGTCATAAACACAAAATTATGACTTCATGAAAGTGTGGGCCAAATGAGAAGCAGAACTGAGAGAGAAAAAATGCTTGTTAAAGCAAAACTATTTTTAATAATTGAAAGAGATTTGAGAAACTAATTATGGCCAATAACTTTTTTTACTTTCTTAATTTCAATGTTCTCAATATTTGAGCCATGTCCAAAGCAACACTGCTGATACATACATAACAATCTGGAATAAATGAGCCTCAAAGAAATTATCTGAAGAGCAACCTTGGAGAACAGCTGACACCCAGGGTCTTCTAAAGGAGTGCCACATATTTTTGAAGCCCACTACATTTCTACCATATAAGTGGGACTCATTGTCTTACAGAGTTAAAGTAAAAAAATATATATATATTTTCCTGAGACCATGTTTCATGGTTGAAATAGCTACTTTTTACAGACAAACACTGAGCAACCATTTGATTCATCTCTGTGCAAAATTTAGGGGTGAGAGTACCCAAAGTGAAGTAGCAGGAGGAAGGAACACAGGTGAGCAGTTTGGAAAGGCCAATTGGCATCTGCTGAGCAGTTACCGAACTGCCTCTGGACCAGTAAGGTAAAATACAGGAAAGTATGATGATATTGTCTATCAGGATTTGGGTACAAGGAGAATTCAAAACAGCACTGGTCTTATTGCCATGTTCCTGCAGTTTTTTCAAGCTGCACTATTGCTAATATGGTTTGGTGTAACTGTGTTTACCCCAAACAGAATAATAATAATAATAATTAATAATAATATATAATAAACCTAGAAGTTTATAATGTTAACTAAAATAAGTCAGACAGAGAAAGATAATTACCATTTGATTTTACTTATGTGTAAAATCTAAGGAATGAAAGGAACAAACTAAACAAAAACAGACTCACAGATATGGAGGACAATCTGGCAACTGCCAGAGGGGATGGAGGTTCAGGGGCTGGAAGAAAAAGGTGAATGCTTGAATAAATACAAATTATTAGTTAAAAATCAGTCATGGGGATGTAGAGTAAGGCATAGGAAATATAGTCAATAGTATTGTAATGGCTCTGTGTAGAACCATATGGGTGATAGAATAATTGGGGGGGGGACATTTCTTAAACTATATAAATGTCTAACCAATGTACTGTATACTTAAAACTAATTTTTAAAAATTATTACAATAAATAGGAAAAATGTTTCTAATTCTATGTACAATGTAATAGTCTAGTTTTAATCTTACTTGTATGACAAATAAATATAATGGTTCAAGTTTATTTTATTTTAAAGAATAAAATAATTTCATTACAAAAAAGATATTAATGAGTTTCTAAGTAGGGTAAAGGGTTCAAGAAATATCTCTTTTTTACTCTTCTCTAAAATGGATCTGCCCCATTTGCACAGAAGTCTTATGGGGGAAAAAAATGATTGAATCATTTGTATGAAAAAATGCCGTTCTAGGAGACTTGGGACTCGCATTCAGGAAAGAGGACATGGTTGGGAGTAATGCAGGTGGTCTTGTGGAAATGCTATAAAAGTGGAACATGGTTGTACAGGAAACACTTCCTTTAAGTTAGAAGAAAATGTGTTCATTCAGCAATCAGGGATGAGAGAGAGAGAGAGAGAGAGAGAGAGAGAGAGAGAGAGAGAGAGAGAGAGAAATAACTCACAATACTAAATTGTATCCTAAAATATAATATATTTCATACTCATCAACCCAATAGTTGCCAAGAAAAGTATTTTGACTTTTACATCCTCTTCTCCAAAGAACTCTGTGTATCAGTATATATTTAAATAGGTATGCTTTGAGGACAGCTACTGAGAAATGACTCTGTTCTTAAAGCTGTAAGAGGGCTAATGCTAATACTGAACAAACACAAAGCCATCTGTAGGGGCCTATAAACCAAATCCCACACTAGGATCTATCCTAATGACAAAATCTCAGCTCACACCATATCAGATTCTACAGACTACTAAAATAAGTGGAAGACTTCTCTAAAATCTCTAAAAGTGCTACTAAATTCAACTCACCTCTACCTCTTACTAATTCAGTTATTTCGGGCAAGTATCTCAATCTCTTTACGTCTCAGTTTCCTTATCTATAAAATGAAAATAATAGTAATACTTACCTTGTGGTACGTTGTAAAGACTAAAAGTGTAAATAAGTGTAAAGCCTTAAACAGTGCCTGGAACATAATAAACTCTAAATAAATGTTGACTGCCATTCTTATGCAAAGGTTACACTTACAGCACTATTTTGCACCCAGTAAGAGTTCCTTAGAAAAGTAATTGCTGATGTCACTTTTGTGATTATTACAAGAAAAAACTTATTCTACCAACAATTAATATCTATTGCACACACAGCACACTTTGGTATTGAGAATATATATATATATATATATACCTTTATGTAAGAACTCTCACTTCTATTATTTGTTCTTTTAGATACTATTCAACATACCGGTTCCTACTGGGTGTTTTTATATTTACTTTTATTAACACTTTCCCCATTTACCTGCAAACTCCATTTTATACCTTTCTTGATTTACAAAAAGTATGAGCAATAACTGAGGGGTAGATGAAAAAGATAGCTATTATGAAATTTTTATATTCCTCCCCCTGCTTCACAGAGGTAAATAGACCATGATGGAAGTTTGACTTGAAGGAAAGGAAGGAATGATCCTAGACTGACAGAAAAAAAAAGTAAAATTTAGATTAAAATTGGCCAACAACACCTTTGTGAATCTAATATTTGGCTTCCTTTATTAATATGTTTTTTAGTACAATTTACTTTCAGCTTCTCAGGATCAATTGACCAAATCGCTTTTTCCAAAGTTCTGCTATGTCATTGCTCAGGGTCATTTCCTTAATACATTTATAAGGATTTATATATTATATTTAAATACAATATTTATTTTGAAATACTTGTATATTAATATGCAATTGTCAGAAGTAATATAGAGAGATCCCTGTCCCTTCTATTTAGATTCCTCTAATACATTATCTTGCAAAACTATAGTACAATATCACAGCCAAGATATTGACATTGATAATATCAAGGTACAGATACAGAACACTTTTATTACCACCAGATACCTCATATTGACATTTTAGAGCCATACACCTACTTACCTCCTATACCTACTACCTCCTTAATCTCCAACGTTAATCTGTTCATTTCTGTAATTTTGTCACTTCAAGATTTGAAGTAGTGTATAATCTTTTCAGATTGGTTATTTTCACTCAGCATAATTCCATGGGGATTCATTAAGAATGATGTATGTATCAATAGTCAGTTCTTTTGTATTACTGAGTGGTATTCCATGGTATCGATGTGCCATACTTTATTTAATGATTCACTCATTAAAATGTATCTGGAATTTTTCAAGTTTGTTGTTATTACAAACCAGGTTGCTATGAACATTCTTGTATATAATTTTTTGTGTAAATATAAGTCTTCATTTCTCAAAAACAAAAGCCCAGGGATTCAAATGATAGGTGTATGGATAGAACTTCTACCATTAAGTTGAATAAAAGTATTCAGAGTGAACATCTTGTCTTCTTCTCTGTCTAAGGTATAAAGCATTCAGTATTTTGCCATCAAGTATAATGTTAGCTGCAGGTCTTTTGTTCATGCTCTTTACCAAGTTGACGGAATTTTCCACTTTTCCTATTTTTCTGAAAGTTTTGTTAATCATTAGTGAGTGTTAAATTCTGTAAATTTTTATATGATCAAGTTATGTGATATTGTGTTTTTTCTATTAATAAAGTAGATTGCATTGATTGATTTTTTTTTTAAATTTTGAACCATCCTTGAAAAAAAAAAACCCACTTGATGACGGATTACAATTTTTTTAATACATTGCCAAATTCTATTTCCCATTATTTTGTTTAATATGTTACATTCGTATTCATAGGAAATAATGGTCAATAAGTTTCTTTTCTGTACTCTTTCTGGTTTTAGTATTATGGTAACACTAGTTCCTTAAAATGAATTGGGAAGTGTTCGCTCATCTTCTATACCCCGGAAACCTTTTATAAAATTAATATTAATTCTTTTTTAAACATTTAGTTGAATTATCCAGTGAAATCACTGTTTTTGAGGTTTTGTCCTGAGAAATTAAATTATAAATTCAATTTTAGTAATAGCTATATGTTATAGCTATTATATATATATATATATATATGTATATATATATATATAGTTTATTGAATATTAAATGAGTTAGGGTAGTTTATTGCTTTTTAAGAAATAGTTCCATTTTACCAAAGCTTCAAAATCTATTTGTGTAGAGCTCTCTCCCCTATCTCTCTCAGTCTTGCTTGGTTTTTCAATTGCACTGGCAGATAATTTACTATTCTTGTCTTGCTCACTCATATTTCTCTCATCTACCTTAGTACTTTTACCCCTTTGTCTAACACTCTTGTTTTGTTGTTGCTGCTGCTGTTGTTGTTCTCTCTTCTCACCTTTACTTATTTCACTCACCCCTCAGGCTACAGCAAACTTCACTTTGCAGTGACCCTCACATCTCCATCATTCCTGTAACCTCTCCTCTATACTTTAAGGACTTTCTGCCTTTTTGTGAGTTAATGTTCTACAGATTTCTCCTTTCTAGCAATAATCGTCCACTCTTCATCCTAAAAAAGTTTTATCTTTTTTCAGTGTTTACTTGTCTGTAATGACAACACATTCTACCATTCAGAAAAAGAATTCATAGGAGAAATGAAATTTGAATAGACTATGAAGTATAAAAAAATTTTTTAGACAGAGAGAAGTAATATGAGTAAAACATACAGGCATGCTGTATGCTCACAGTGCTGTGTATGTCTGACAAAAGTAAGTATGTTAATTCACTCATTAAGCCAATAAATGTGGAAGTTCCCATTATGTACCAGGCACTATTCTAAGCACTATCTATAGAGTAGTGAAGAAAAACTCACGTGGGTCCCTGACCTCATGAAGCAAAATCTAATGAGGGAAACATACTATTTAATTCAACTTACTAATCAATATGTAACAATGGTTGTATTAAATAATTGCTCTGAATAAAAATAACAGATTTTGATGAAAATAAAAAATAGAATGGGTAAAAGGGGGTAAAGTTGGGTGTACAGGGGACATCTCGAAGGAAGTCACATTAAGATTTAATAGGATTATAACTAATAATTGGAAAATCTAGGAGAAAAAGATAAATTCCTAGAAACACAATTTTCCAAGTCTGAATTATAAGAAAATAGAAACTTTGAATAGACTGATTATAGGTAATGATACTGAATCAGGAATTTTAAAGCTCCCCCAAAAATGAAAGTTTGGGACCAGAAGGCTTCACAGGTACATTCTACTGAACACTTAAAAGAAATTAACACCTAAACTTCTCAAATTATTTATGAGGCCCGAACTACCCTGATACCAAAACCAAAGACATTACAAGAAATTACAGATCAATACCCCTAACAAACATAGATGTAAAAATTCTCAACAAAATATTAAACGATTCAACAATACATTAAAAAGGTTATATATCATAATCAAGTAAGATTTATTCCAAGATGCAATGATGGCTAACATCTGCAAATGAATCAGCATAATATACCACATTAACAAAACAAAGGGCATAAATCATATGATCAACTCAATAGATGCAGAAAAGCATTTTACAAAATTCAGCATCGGTTTTGGATAAAAACACTCAACAAAGTGGTTATGAAAGAAATATCAAAATACAAACAACTTGATTAAAAAATGGGCAGAGGACTTGAATAGATATTTTTCCAAAAAAGACTTACAGATGTCCAACAGATATATGAATAGATGCTCAACATCACTAAAGTCATAAAGGAAATGTAAATCAAAACCACAATGAGATATCACTTACACCTGAAAGATGATTGTTATCAAAAAAAAAAAAAAAGAAACAACAAATAACAAGTGTTGACAAGAGTGTGCAGAAAAAGGAACCCTCATACACTCTTGATGGAAATGTAAAATTATGCAGTCTCAGTGGAAAATAATACAGAGGCTTCTCCAAAATTAAAAAGAGAACTATCATATGATTCAGCGGTTCTATTTCCGGGTATTTATCTGAAAAACAAAAACACTAATTCAATACTGTATTCATTGCAGCATTATTTACAAGCTAAAATATTAAAATTAAAACAACTTAAGTGTCTTTCAATATATTAATTGATAAAGAGATATAAAATAAAATATGATGAAATCTTTCCATTTGAAACAACGTAGATGGATGTCAAGGGTATTATAGTAAGTGAAATAACTCAGGTAGAGAAACATGAAAGCTGTATGATTTTACTTATATGTGGAACCTAAAAAATAAAACAAATGAACAAACATTACAAAACAAAAACAGACTTATAATATAGAAAACAAACCAGAAAGGAGAGAGGTTGGAGGGTGGGCAAAATAGGTGAAGAGGATTAAGAGATACAAACTTCCAGTTATAAAACAAATAAGTCATGGAGAGGTATGTACAGCATAGGGAATATGGTCAATAATATTTTGATTACTCTATATGGTGACAGGTGGTTATTAGACTTATGGAAATAATTTTATAATGTATATAAATATCAAATCACTATGATGTACATCTGAAACTAATAGAATATTGCAAGCCAATTATATGACAATTTAATAAAAGAATTAGTAGAAAGCAGATGCGTCAAGAGTGGAGCTCTTTGTGGGGAAGGAACTCCATCTACTCATGCAACTTGACCGCAGTCAGGTCAGTGGTAGACTAGGGAGAATGGAAGACTTGCTCAATACAAATTGACTGCAGCAGAGGGAAAAAAATGGGTGTTGAGTGGAAGAAAGATGTTTTGTTGTTTAAACTTTCAAATTTGAAACTCTATGACTGTATTATCTATTTAAAAATGTTAAGTAAAATGTATTTAATGGAATGCCCTTAAGAATTATGCCAGTATTTAACCAATGCTATTAAAGATTCCAGAATTATAGGCTTAATTGGTGAAATAATGTAAAAAATTAAGACAACTAATGAAATATAATAGCATGAATTGAACCTCATTGAAAACAAATGCTAGATGTAAAACTTTGCAGAGAAATTTAACATACTTATGGTATCATTAAATACGGGACTTTCACTCATCCACAGTACAGACATGAAGGTTTCCATATCAACTAAAATAGAATCCTAGATGGCCCTTACTATGAGAATCTAGAGAGCAGGTCTATAAGTGAATGCAGTAAAGCCAGTCCCTGTGCACATTGTAAGCAGCAGTTTGGGGTGGTGTTTACCAACCCTAGTGCCATGGGCCACCTACTGTAAGTGGGCTAGCAGGCTCACCATCCTGCCCCATGCACTGCAAGGAGCCCTTCCCTCTAACCACTTTGTGTTCCAGAAAGACCATCAACAAGAAATGAGCAGATGTGGACGACAATCTGAGCTTCTGAGAGTTGCTGAGAACACATTTCCTTCTAGTCATTTGCTGAACATTTTAATATATTTTGCATCATTTACCTAGTGATACCAATTTAAGGTGCATATCAATTTCCTGCTTTATAGATACAATTATTGAACATGGAGATCAATGAAACTTTCCTTGTTTTGCATAGAAAGAAGTGTTGCAGGTGGAGATAAGGCTCAGAAATGGGGAGGCTTGCTGGAAGTTAAAAACCAAACAACAGGTTTCTAGGATTCTTCATACAGAAGACTGAGTACACTTAGTGATGGCATGAAAGCCATGAATAGTGAACTCTAGAATTCATAGAACATGATTCTCAATTTTCTACAAATTATGGAAGACCTGGTATTTAAAAATTTTATCAGCCCATATTCTGCTTCAGTTGATAAATGTGTTATTCTTTACTAGTATATCAATTAACATCAAAATAAGCCATTCGATTTGCAAGGAACCATAACAAAGTTATAACAGAACAGTATAGCTGCCAGGAATCTCAGCACAACCCACAAATTCTCAATGGCATCATTTCTCCCCTTTCCATACCCAATCTCTCTTTCGAATTTTATTTGTAATGGTCTTGTATATTTTTACTGAAAGCCACCTCAAATATTTATCTGATGTATTTAGAATATTAAACAAGAACTGAAATCAAACCCAATGCCAGGTAAAAGAACTCAAACAGAGGTGTACACAGAAAGCCTGCTATGTGCCAAACTGTGCTGGCAGGAGGTGGGGAATTTCGTGTATGAGAGGAGAAAGCAACACAGTATGATGTGTAAGTGCTACGTCTAGCATGGATATTAAGGGGACACCCTAAAACAGTTAAGAGATAGCCAGGCAAGTACCAGAGGAAATGTCCCTTCTGCTACTTCCCCAGGTGTCTTGACATCTTCAGCACTCCTAGAATACCTGCAGAAACCCTGCTGCACAATATCATCATTGTATGCAAAGGTCAGTCCTGTGTCTGAAAGGCATTTGACGGTACTTGGAACTATGTCTTTTTATCCTCAACACCTAATAAAATGTGTGGCACATTGTAAATATTCAGGAAGTGTTAAATAATTTGGTGAATAAGCAAATTAAGAAACATACAAATCTCTAAAAGTTTGAAGTTGGACCTTCAAGAAGAAGAATGTGGCCAAGTAATAAGAATATCCAGGCAGAAGATCACCAAGGTTTGCAAAAACACTGAGAATTGAGCCCATAGGCTTTTCAGGGAAGGCCAGGTTGTTGAAATAGTGAATGTGTCAGGAGGAGGCTAAACAGATAAACAGAAGGCCCAGTCCAGAAGTGCCTCTTATACCATGTTTTCTCCAGAAATAAACACCTTACTTTATTGGGGCAATTAATATTACATTAACACTCAAATACTAACTGTTGCTCAAGAACAATTCCATTAATAACAGACAAATGTAAAATATAATGTTATATTTTATTATTTAGAGATAATTATTTAAACAATGATATTGCTACTATGAATTTAACTCTCTGTAAAGATACCTGTCTTATTCATTCTGAAATTTGACCAGCCTCAACTTTCAAGTTTTCTGATGGCATGAAAGTACATTTGAGACAGGCTATCTGAAAATCCAAAATAAAATATACTCATATAAGATTCTAAAAACAACTTCCTTCTTTTTTGAGCCAATGAAGAAAGCAGCCGCCTTGTGTTGCCATCAATCACAGGATCCAGTGGTATAGGTCTAAGAAACAATAAAGACCATCTCCTATAAATGCTATAGTCATAGAAGAAACCGATGTTTTGTGCCAGGTATGATTATAAAATATTGTGACTTTTTGTTGCAAATATAGCAGGATCCTCATCTCCAGCATTTTATATTTTAATAATAACCAGTTAAAATTTTGAAAGATAGAAAGAAAGAAACTATTTTCTTAGGTGACAGCATGACTTATACACTGAGGGCATTCTGAAGACACAGTATTAGCTCAGTGCAGGCAGAAAGAAAATTGACCACAGCAAAGCTAAAATAATCTTTGGCAGGCATTTGCCAACATTCAAAAGGACAATATTCAATATCTTCCTTCATCAAGTCAGCTCTGGCAGTGGCAGGCTGAGAACTGTCTGTGGTAACAACCCTGGGAAGGAAACAGGAGGTAGTTGTGCTTAAAGTCACATGTTCCATTTGAACCACTCTGAGATTTAGTTTAATGACTGAGGTTGCTAACTGGTAATCTCTATCCCGACAGTTTTCTAGGTAGATTTTCACATCCACATTCCTTCCCATAGTGCCCTGGAGTCCTAGCTAACTACTTACTTATTCAGGAATTGAAAATATCTTCATTTTTTCAAGTCCTGAAAACTTACATTCATACAATGAATTTATACATGAATATTTGTAAAAGCTTTATTTGTAATAGCCAAAAAAGGAGCCAACTCAGATATCCTTCAACAGGTGAATGGTTCAACAAATGATGATGTATCCATACTGTAAAATACTACTCATCAATAAAAAGAAATGAACGCACAACTTAAATGGATCTGAAAAGAATTACACTAACTGAAAAAAAAATAATCTCATATATTTTGTATGACTTCATTTATACAACTGTCTTAAAGTAACAAAATAGATATGGAAAAGAGATTAGCAGTTGCCAAGGATTAGGAATTCAGAGGAGGTGGGAATTCCAGAAATCCTTGTGATGAAACTGTTCTGTATCTTGATAGTTATAGTGGTCACACTAATTCAAACAAGTGATATGATTACAGAAGAATAAATATATAAACACACATGCACACACATCAATGAATGAATGAATGTAAAACTGGTAAAATCTGAATAAAGTCGATGGAGTGTATCAATCAATATTTGGGCTGTGATATACTAATATTGTATTATAATTTTATAAGATGTTATCACTGGGGGAAACTGGGTAAAATATAAATGTGATCACTCTGTATCATATCTTACAGCTACATGTGAATCTGTAATTACTTCAACATAAAATGTTTAAAAACAAAGACTTTAGGGAAATTTTTTTGACCCAGAATTCACGCCCACATTGTAGCCCACATCCTATGGAGTGGGCTGGACTCTTTCTTGGTGAGAATCATCTACTAATTTTTAATTAGTGTAAAGAGAATCCAAGTGCAAGTCAGAAGACCCAGGTAGTCCAGCAACACCAAGTGCTGGTTTGGGAATCTGAGGCAGCAGCTCCCTGCTCCAGTCTCTCACTTTATTATCTGTAAAATGTGACTGGTCATCTCTTTCATGCCTAACATACTGGGCTGTTAAGCAAGGATACAGTGGTCAGCTCTTGTGTATACATTTATATTCATGCATGCTAACTATATTTATAAGATATAAGAACTCTCCACCTTATTGAGATTATTAAGATACTTTTTCTTTGTTTTCTAATAAATTTATACCTATTAATAGATATCTTCACTTTCCAAATCTTTGGGCTACTGTATTATATTGTATATAGTAGATGCTCAATGATCGGTCAATTAAGTTAGTTAAACTGATGATTAATTAGAGACGCCTAAGTAAAGGCAGAATAAATACAGTTAGGCTGTACAACTTTGTTTTGTTTTGTTTTGTTTTTTTCTTTAAATCTGAAAAGTCTATACATCTTTAAAAATATTTCATGGGAAAATTTATATTTCCAGTCCAAGCCTCCCACATGAACCCCAGATCCTTGTATCCAATTGCCTACTCATCATTTCACTTGGATACCTAACAGACATCTCAAACTTAGCCTGTTGGAAATGGAACCTTTGTTCCCCTGCCTTGCCTGCTTCACTTTCAGCTTCCTCATTGTGTTCATTGGCACCTCCATCCTAGTTTCTCAAGCCCAAAACCTCAGTTACCCTCTCATATTGCGTGTATATTCCATTGCAAACTTTATTAACTACATCTTCAGAAATTCAACTCCAGACAGTCTTCAACTCATGATGGCTCAACTTACAATTTTTCAAGTTCACAATAGTGCTAAAATAATATGTATTGAAGAAGAAACCATTCTTTGAATTTTGAATTTTTATATTTTCCCAGGCTATTCATATTCTCTCATGATTCTAGGCAGTGACAGTGAGTTAGAGATTTTTGTCAGCCACAATCCTGAGTAATCATGAGGGTAAACAACTGGCATTCTACAGTATACTGTGCTGCCAGCATTTTTTGACTATTGTATTTTGTGTTTTTGCATCCCATCACATCTGCAAAACACCCATCTCTGCCTCCTGCTTCTAGTGAAAAAGAGGAAGGCAATTACTTTTGTGATGAAACTCAAGATAATTGCCAAACTGTAGACTAATACCAGTGTTTTGAGCATCTTTAAGGTAGCTAGGCTAAGCTAAGAGGTTCATTCAGTAGGTTAGGTGTGTCAAATGCATTTTTGACTTACAATATTTTCAATTTATGATTGGTTTATCAGGATGTAACCCTGTCATAAGTCTAGCAGTGTCTGTACCTCTCATCATCTCTAATGACAGATCCTGATGCACTACACCATGTCCTCCCAGACCACCACGGTAACCTCTCGGGAAGTAACTGAGTAGCAGCCTAATGTCCAGGCCTCCCTGCATCTGAATACTTTGGTAGTGCTCTCCCACACAAACTCCAAAATGTGGCCAACTTGAAAAGCAAGCCAGATTTGGAAAGCATTGTTCCTTGAGATTTACCCTCTAGGTACCTAGAGACCCAGGAGATGCCTGGGCTGTCCTGCTGAGTGATGAGAGACTCACAGGTCAGTCACCCCAACCCCCCAGCCAACAGCTAGCCACATTCCAGAAGCAGCACTGCCATGCCTCCCTGACAGGTATTATTTGAGCCCAGGTGCACAAGGGATCCCAGCCCGGAGCAGCAAGACTGCCCTGTTCAGGCCAATTCACATTACCAACCCCAGAACCATAAAATAAAAGCTGCTGCTATAAGTCACTAAGGTATGAATGAATTTGTTATACAGCCTCTTAATGGTCTTCCCTTTCCACATTTGCTCTTCACAGTTCACTCTCAACACAGCTAACAGGGTGATACCATGGGGAAGAAGCGAGATCTGAGAGGCCAGGGCCAGAGTGCAGAAGAGCCACAGTAAACCTTGCTTTCATTCTCAGTGACATCAAAGGCCACAGCATGTTTGCATTGGAGAAGTGACATGGTTCACCAAGGTCTTAAAACAATGGCTCTCTCTGCTGCGTTGAATAGACTAAGCACACTGGCGTCCCCAACCACTGCCCAATACATTTCCTCTCCATAGGCTATTTCTTCTTTCCAGAACCCTTTAACCTCAGAGATACACCCCTGAACTTCTTGTTACTTGTTTCTGCAGTGTCAATTTCACAGAGAGACCCAACGTTGTCAGTTGTAACTCTCCCTGTAGCCTTCTCTGAAGCAATCCCATCCCCATTCCCTGCTATACGTTTTATTTCCTAAGTTCTGATAATTCTAACATAATGTGAAAATTACTTACTGATTATGCTTATTGCATACCTCCCCACAAGAATATCATCTCCATGCAGGCAGAGATTGGCCTGTTCAACATATAAATCTCAAACTTTAATTTGGATGAAAGCAACAAGTGAGAAGTCCCTGAGAGAGCACTGAGGTTCTCTCTGTGTGAAAACATATTAGTCAGCAGGCAAAGATTGTTTTTAAGCCTTTAACCACAATTCATTCATCCAGAGCTCTCACAGGCTGTAATGGCACTTATTATGAAATCTTGGTGACTATCACTAAATTAAGCACATATAGAGGATAGACTGACTTAACTTTCTGAGTTTCTCTGGATGAATCACAATGTTTCTCAAGCCCACTTCCCTTGACTTTACTACCTATACACTGACCACATCAAAGAATGCAGGGCAGATAATGCAGGTAGGACAGTCTCAAGTAATCCAAGCAAGAAACAGGCCATGGGGGAGGTTTAGTGGGATGGTAGCAGGCCACAGGCTGATGATTAACTGTTCAGAGGCTGTAGCAAGCTCTGAGAGCCACACAGCTCCTCTTCTCCACTTCACAAAATAGCAGTTCAGGAACCCTTCCAATGTTGTAGACAGATCAGCAGCTCTGGGCCTTTGCCTCATATTCTGTTGCTGAAAAATAGAAAGAAAATTCTGCAGGATCCAAGCTGACTTCTGAACAAGATGCATGGGGGTGAGTATTGCACCGTGGTGTGCAGAAAGATGGAATCATGAGAGGGTCACACATTCATCATGATGAAATGGATGTTGTTCAGATGGATGGGGGTCTCTTCCTGCTTACATCCTACTTTCATTGTCCTTCAGTGTCTGTAACCAACACATTTAAATTAATACAAAAATACATGGTGAAGAATTTAGGTATATAAGCAAATCTACTAAATTCAAACAAATATTTTGTGGTTATGAGAATATTTTTGTTTCCTTTAAATGTTGTTTCATCATCTTTTCTTGCATATTCAAATTTATATCCCTTCACTTCAGGTTATAAGAAGTAGTTCTTCTAAAGTAAGCTTAAATAATCAAGGAATGGAAGAGAGGGCCCAGGGAAAGGAAGATTAAAAAGAATTCATGGTGTAGAGAGAACTCCTGGAACTGTGTGCGAGGGAGCCTGGCCACCATTCTTGGGAATCAATATTTGGTCTGGTGGATAGATCCCACCCAGAGACAAGTACCCTGAGAAGAGAAAGAAGGAATGCGCTGTAGGAAACAGTCTTGGAGCCCTTTGTATCTCGGTTTCTCTCACCTAGCTGGGAGTAACCATAGCACCACTTTGGCAGGGCCAGTGAGCAATTAAATGAGGCCATTCAGATGAATATTTGGAAACGTACAAAGCACTCAGTCAATCTCTCCTGCTCTCATTATCATTAGCCATGGAAAGATAATAGTAGGATGCCCTGGATCCTTTCTTTGGCCCCCTGTACAATCCTCATGAGATCAGAAAATGAAGCAGGCAGAGCACACACATGACAGGTTCATACAATATATAAGCCTGGCATTAAAAAAAGTGTCAGGCCAGGACAACCTTTCCTCCATGAGTTCAACAGTGAACACATGCCAACAGTCACTCCTCCATATGCAGCCTCACGAGTATATGTCATTGGCTCCGTCAGATTTAAAATTATGAATTGACAGAGGTTCTTTGTCATTCATTTATATGTCCAGGAGCACAAGGAGTCAGTGAGGGTTTCTAAGGAAAGATACTTATACCTGCTTTAAGGTATGTTATCAAACCCAAGTTAACATGTTACCTTGGACAGCATACTAAATTTCCCAGTGCCTTAGTTATTCATATAATAAAAAAAAAAAACGGCACCACAATAAAAAACAGACGTAAAAATGGGTCTATGCCATCCTGAAGAAAGAACTCAGATACCCATGTTATGTCCTTTGTTCCCTCTACTTCAATAGTAATGTTTTGGGAACCTCTCAGTTGGCCACAAGTTTATATAACCTCTCATCTGCCAATTATAATAGAGAAAAATGCTTGAGGTTTTACAAAGAAGTTATGTTCACATAAAAAAGCAACATAATTCTGCATTGTAATATATAAAATGAATATAGTTTTCATCACTAATGATAATAGAAGAAAACACTATTTGAAAAAAGCTGTTATATACCTATTATTGTAAATAATCTAGTAATCGTCAGAGTGACCAAGGACAAATAATATTCAAGGAAGGTTAAACAACATCATTTTTCTGGTTGACTTCTTCATTGACTACCAGTTACTGAACTTGGAGTATAATTTCTAGATTTCATGCACTCTTTTTTGCCCAATCATTAATTTATGCAGTCACCAAATGGTTATTAGCATGACTAAATGACAAGCACTCATTTATGTCTTTGAGATGCAATGGTGAGCACAATAGGCTGAAACAAATCAGAGCTTAGAGTTGGCTGGTGAGAAGACATGGAACGCTGTAATGACAGTAAGTCCTATGACTGGGGCAAACACAGAGTTATCTCAGATCTCAGGGTTCCTAGTATGGGTAATAATAGGTCAGACCTGAAGTGGTAGCAAAAGTTAGCAGTAAAAAAAAAGTGGGAAGAGTATTTTAAGCAGAAAGAACAACAAATGTAAAAACTCAGAGTAAATGAGAGCATGATGTGTTTATATAAATGCATAGAGTTTCAAGGTTATGATGGTGAGGAAAAAGGGTGAAAAGCTAAACAAAGGCTTTAGTGAGGGCATGCTAAGAATTTTGGACTTAAGCTGCTTGAAAGTAATAGAGACCCATTGATGCATAGGAAAACTATGGAGTATGGGCTCAAGGACACCAAGGAAAAAGGATTCAGTCATAAAGGAAGGAGGAGTCAGCATTACTCAGAGAGGTCAAGTAAGAGAAAGGGAGTAGCGGTGAGGTAAACAACTCCAGCTGCTACAATGAATTCCCAAATCTCAGTAACTTGATACAGCAAAAGTTAGTTTCTCACTCATACAAAGTCTTTGTAGATACTCCTGGTAAGTAACCAGCCTCCCATAAGGTCATTCAGGAGCCCATATGTCTTCCATATTGTAGTTTTGCCCTCCTCTGTTTCTCTCCATTCAGTCAGATGAGGACAAAAGTATTGCAAGAGGAGATATTTATGAGCCAGACTTGGAAGTGGTACCCATCACTTCTGCACATATTCCATTAGTCAGAACTCAGTCACATGGGTACATGATGGTAAGAAAATACTGTAGCTGTATGCTTGTGGAAAATATAGTATAGCTGTATGCTTTGGTTAACCTTTATAAGTCTTTGTTACAAAGACTAAAAATGATACTTTATATTTAAAAACAAAAGACTGTTATTGACAGTGACAGTTAGCCGTTGCTTCTTAACAAAACATCCCAAAACTTCGTGGTTTATAAAAGCAATGATTTGTTGTTTCTCATGTGTCTATGGATTGGCTAGAAAATTCTGCTGCCAATGGGCAGGGCTCGGTTGATTTAATTTGGGCTAAGTCATAATTCTATCATTAGTGTGGGTCAGTTGAGGGTCAACTGGGCCAAGATGGCTCAGCTGAGGTCCACATAGCCTCTCATTGTCCAATGAGTAAACCCAAAATTTTTTACATAGTAGTGGCAGGGTTCCAAGATAGAGAGAGGATGCATGCAAGACCCTTTGAGGTCTAGATTTAGAACTGGCACATTCCACCATATTCTATTGGCCAAAGCAAGTCACTAGATAGATCAGACTAATTTCCAGATTAGGTTAGCTTCTTAATGGGAAAACTACAGAACAGCACTGCGAATGGTTTAGATAACTTTGCAGGGAAGGGTGGAGAATTATAGCCACTTTTTGCTTTTTTGTAATCCATCTTCCAAAGCCACTGTGGCAAGAGGATTGATTACATGTTAGATGAAATGAGGACTCTGAGTAGAAGTCCTGGACTAAGGAGTGAATTTGATCAAAAAGTTGAAACAAACAAACAAAAAAAAAAAACCAGAAGCATCAGAGTGGGCATCTTACCTATCTCTAGGAGTTCAAACAAATAATTTAAACTATTACTGGCCTAATAAAGGGGGTATAAAAAGAAGAGAATATAAATATGTATACATGCATATACCCCAAAAGTAAGCATGCTTTTAGCTTGCTGTGCAGTCCAATATTTCTGTGCAATCCTGAGTGAGTAACAAGATGGAGAGAACTTTTAGACTAGACAGGGCCATTCTCATTTCAATAAAGATGTATTCAGCATTTCTATATAAGTAGTATAAGTGGTGTTAGTGGAGCAGTTCTTATAGTCCAGGAGCTGTGCTAGGTACTGAGCACCTGTTCTTGCCCGGCTGAGCCAATAGACTTAGCACTCACTCCTCTGCACTGAGGCAGGAGCCACAATAAAACAGTGAATAAGGAAGGTGCAGGCAGAGTAGTCCTAATTATCAGTTTTCTCACCCAGTAAGTAGATTTAAATCTCCATCAGGGATGTTTAAAATGCAATTAACCCTTGAACAGATGGGGGTTAGGGGTGCTCTCACAGCATATAATTTTAAATTGACCCTCCACTAACTTGGATTGAAAATACTGTTCTCAATTTGCAGTTGGTTGAATCCCTTGTCATCAAATCCATGGATATAGAGGGACAACTCTCTCTATATTTTTTATAGCTGTGTGGAAGTGGACCCATGCAGTTCAGACTTGTTTATTCAATGGTCAGCTAAGCCTCCTTTAGGTGACTCAACTCCTTAGGATAAAGGCTTAGTTTTTCTGGTTGTGCCCTTTCCCCCTCTCTTTCTCAAGTTGTCAACAAGGCATAGCAGAGGGTGCAGGTAGCACCCATGTCCTCATGGACACTGAAGTGGCTGCACAGCTTCTCCTACAAAGCTGCAGCCCTCCTACATGAAGACAGGGGCACTTCTATCCCCCATGTCCTTCAGGTTCCCCACACTAATCTGAATGTTTCTAAAGCAACCAACTTGAGGAAGGCCCTGAATTCTTAGAAAAAAGCTTCATTACATATAACCCTCTAATATCTCTTCATTCCTCCCATAACCTCTCGGCATTAATAAAGTGTGGGGCTTCAGGCTTTCTTATCTCCTGATCACAACTCTCTTTTTCCTTGGAGCAACAACACTATGACCTTCTTTATATTGTAGACAATATGCTGTGCTCCATCTACACTTGATATGCTAAGTAATTTAGAAATTATTGATCCATCTTTTTCTCCTTCTAGAATACTTCTGTTAAGGGTGAAAATTTTTCAAGTGAGCCAACTAAGTAAGTCAGCTACAGGAAAGTAATATCTTTAGATACCAGAAGCCATCCTGCCAGCCACCAGGGTGTGGTTTTAGGAGATGTATTATACAAGAAAAAAATACTAAAGACTATAAAGGTAAAAATTCTCCAGTAAATTAGTCACAGAGAGGTGATATCTCTGGACTACAGCCCCACCCCCACCCCCACCCCCCATCCCCCAAAACAGTAAATTAATAGCAGAAAGGTGATCTCTCAAAACACCAGCTCCAAGATACAGATAACAAAACTGTCTGCCAGGCCTCGTTTGATCTAGAGTCCTAGGAGTCCCCTAGATACATTTGTCTTTATACAGTATATTGACAGCCAACTTCTACTTTTTATAATCTATTTCTCACTTGTTCAAAAATATAGTGGGGGACTTTATAAACAGCCTTCCCTAAAAACCCGACACTGGTCTCCTCTAACCTACATGGTAGAGAGTCAGTCACTGGGTGACTAATAAAAACTCATAATTAATCTCAATTGACTCCATGGGTCTTAAAATTAATCACGCCACAACAATTCCAAGTTTCATTTGGTTTTTAGTTTTGTGTGTGTGTGTGTGTGTGTGTGTGTGTGTGTTGTTTTTCTTTGCATAGGAACAAAGATTGCTATTACAAATCAAATAAGAGCAAAGCCAAATGGTGGCAAAAGAAATACAAACAGAGGATGGAGTGGTGGGCAGATGAAAGTTTGTCCAGAGAGGGAATTAGAGTCACTAAAGACAGCAGACACGTAAGAACACCAAGCTTTGAAAATGAAGACAAACGTTTTAATTGAGAGGAGGTTGTTGTGCTCTTAATAACAAGCAGGAATATGGTTTTAAAGCACAGATGTTGTTTAGAGAAGATTCAAGGAAAAAAGTCACAATAAAAAAGGTTTCAGAGATGAACTAAATAATCAAGGTCAGATCTCTAAGTTGGATGCCTAGAAACACAGAGTATCAGGATGCTGATAGGTTGTGCTTATGTCTCTCAGTTAAACTAAAATACTTTATAGAAATGTCATTAATTTTCAAAAAAAACGCCCTGAGAGGGGACAAGTAAGCCAAAAGAAATATTGATCACTGGGTACCAAGATTCATCTAGTGGAGGCACCACCCAGACATCTCACCTTCCTTTATTTCTGAGAATATGTATCAATCCCAAGAACATACCAACTCTTTTAAAGAATTTACTGTCTTGAATATAATAAATTAGATATGTCTCTTTTTGTGTGGGGGTGGGGAGTGCTTTTTGTTTTATTGTAACAGGGCTGAGTATAGGCATTTAAAGTATAAATCTATTATCTTAGGAAGAAATGTAGCCAAGGTAATTTACATTTCTATTATCTCCAGGTCAGAAAATATACAAGATGATTTCTTAAGGACACAAATGGCAAAATGAATTTTCAATTTATATCTTTTAATACAAAGATTATAATTATGTTGCATGTTATGAGGAGGGCTGTTTTTTGTAATCTAGGTAAAGCTTAGAAAACTGATGTAAATTGAATGGGTCTGAGTGTAATTAAATCTATGAATACAGAGAAAAATATGAAGTTTTATTAACTGTGGAAAGAATGTAGCTCCTTAACTGCTCAGCCAGTTCACAAAGACAAAGGAGATCAGCTTACAGGGGTTAAATAAACACAATATTTTATATTATAGTTTAAATGAATCCATTTGCAACAAGACTCAAAGACTAAAATTGGCTTACCAGATTGAATATCTCCAGGGACATTCAGAAACTCCGCTCTGAAGTCCAACCATTGGGCAGCAAGAGCTATGAGAAGCTATAATCCCAACCCTGCTCTGCTCATTGGACTGTGCTGAGGGCCTTGTAGATCTTGCTTTATTAGCTTTTCACATCACTGCATGTTGCATATTCTGCAGTGCTATACTTTCTTGGGCCGAGTTTTAGTAACCAATGTATCAGAAGCAGTGACTGTGAAGGAATACTTTTAGGTAAAAAATAAAATACACAAGAAGTCAACAGGTAGTGAGAACAGGCATTGGGGGGTGGGTAGACAGTAGGTGGATTTGCACACAGAAAGGGCACTAGGATTTGCATTAGCTAATAACACCATTTTCAATGGATTAATTTTTAGAATTCTAAGCAAATGCACCTGGGGCAATATTCTAGGCTGATACCATGGAATTCTGTGCTTCAGAAGCAGAACACGAGGCTATGAGTCTGCTTTCCCTGGTGCCTGGCTGCTCTGCCTGAGCCCCCAGGAGCCAAGGAGACCAGCACAGAGTAAACTTCCCTCTTTAAGTATCATTTGGCCAACCAGAAGCTTGTTAATTGATGTCAATTACTGGTTTGCTGGCAACTCCCACAGATTAATATTTTAGGAGTTAGAAACCCAGCTGAGTGTGAAAAGAGCATCAGCTCAGAGTCTGGAATGACATTTCAAAACTTCAGGAAAAAGAGAAAGAAATAAAAGTGTTTCTCGAGTGAGGAGGAAGAAATTCATTCATCTTACAAGTACTCAAGACTCTGGAAGCCTGAATCAGCTTCTGAAATGAAAGCATTATATTGGTCTATGTAGATTTGAATGTGTGTATCAAGTGTTGTCCCTTTTAAAGAAATGCTCCCCATAGTTCAAGTATCTCTTAGTTTTTCTGTAGCAGAATGGAACATTGCTTCAGCTTCCTTTGGCTTAAAATGCTCTTTAAGAATGTGTTTCCTGAACTAAAAAATGACTCAAGACTGTACATGTTTTTCTTAAAGAACCAGAAAGGACTTTGTTCACTGTATTACAGTGAAGAGCAGACAGTGGTATTTTCTTTGCCTCCTTAGCCTGTGTTGTTTCTTGAGAGATCCCAGGAGGCTGGAAGTTCACCCCACCGAGGCTGAGGCTATAAGGCACACAGTGTGTGCCTATAATTGCACCATTTCAGGCAGAGCTGGGGCCCCTCTTCTGGTCCTCACATCCAGACAGACTGGCTAAACCCAGTTCTCCCCAAACTGACCTCCAAACTTCCTCCTACCTACATTCACCCCACTCTGCATCCCACTAAGAACCCACTCAGATTCAGGCTTCCCTGGGCTCCTCTAGACACCCAGAACCCACCCAGACTCAGGTTCCCTTGGGCCCCCCAACCCTCACTTCTCTCCATACGCCACTTCCTCCACCAGATTTCTGGGTTCCTCACCTCTACCTATGATGCTCCCCAACCTGTACCCCCAGCTCCCCCACCCCTGAATGTTGTGTACCCCACCCCTAGGAGCCCACACACGGCTCCCCTACTCTAAGCTCCCTTCCCCCACCCAGGCCTCTTATCCAGACCCAGGCCACCCTCTTCAGTCGCCTCTTCTACAGCTCCCCTCCTCCTCCTTTTCCTCCTTCTTCTCCTCCTCCTCCTCCTTTCCTCCTCCACTCCTCCTCCTCCTTCTCCCTGGAGCAGTTCCCTGCCTGCCTATCATCTTGCTCTAATTGTTTCCAGATTTGTGTGGGAGGTCAGGGCCTGGGAGTGCTGCTTCATGCCAAGTTTATAAACAGAGCAGTGTTTCCAGATGGTCGCTGGCTCCAGCCTGGCGAGCAGGTTGATTGGGACCAGAATAACAACAGGTGGAGAGCAGACAATGAATTCCTTGACACTTATTTACTCCCCCTTAACTTTTTCTTCCTTTTACAACTCTCAATTCCATCTACCATAGTTACCTCTGACTGATTTCCAAAATGTTTAAGTGAACAAAGAGAAAGGCAGTGGAATGAAAAAGAAAACAAGTTATTTCCCTAATGAAGGTGGCAAGTTTGAGATGGAAAGAAGCAAGGGGAAGCTGTGGAAATAAAGTGATGCAGAGGCACAAAGAGAAAAAGACATATACCTCTGTGGACATGCCTCCAGCCTAGATTCAGAACCTATGACCTTGTGGAAGAGAAAAATAACAAGGGCTGAGTGGCTTGTCATGGGTCCAGCTAAGCACATGTAGGAGCGGAGAGGCTGAAGCCCTCCACCCCAACATGGATGCCTGGTGGCACTGTCTTCCAAGCCCAGAGCGCCGGAAAAGAAACAGTCCCTAGCACACTCCCTGACTCCTGAAACTGAGCTCTCACCCTCCTTTTCGGGCTCCTTCCTCTGTCCCCATCCCAGGTTCCCACACAGATCTTGACTGGGTTCTGCCTATTAGCAGATGGTGTCATTCTCCAGCAAGTATTCTGGGAAATCCCTCATGACTCTCTGAAAGAGGATTGACCAATATGCTCAAATCCCACTAAGACATTCAAGAATTCAAAAAGAGGAAAACAGGCCAGAGTTTGGACTGAATACCTGAATCAGTCAAAACGCACTAAAGGGGTCTCCTGTGGAAGAATTTTTGACCACAAAATAATCTTCAGTTCACAATGGAGAGTGCTGGAAGTCGGCTGAGGAAGAACAGCCCCAGTGGGCCAACTATTTTACGAAGTGAAATACAGAGTTTTAGTAAACAGCAGCAAAGGCACCAGATGCCTCTAGTTAAACATGGAATTTTACCAGCAAGCCCTGCAGTGACTGAGAAAACTTGCAACAGATTTATACATGAAGGAAAGAATTACAGGTTACACTGTCCGGCGAGCTGTCACAAATGCCCCACCGACAGGGCTTCAGACAGAATTGCCCTTGCAGGAATGTACATACGAGACCACTTCAGTTACAGATGGGATCATGAACCAGCCCTAAGAAGACAGAACAGCTTTCAGAGAGGATAATGAAGCTGCCAGCGTGAGATCTCAGGTAGAACCAGGCAGGCTTTGCAGCAGGAATGATGACGCTCACAGGTTTAAAACCCTGACTGACTGGCAGAGAAAAATCCCTGTGAAAACAAATTATTTAAATATCAAAAGTACGTTTTTAAGTGTCTCCCAAGTTAAGACTAGATTATCTTCTGTGATTCTTTTAAATCTGACTTTCTACTTACAAAATGTAACTAGACACTCCGGCTTTGAAGATTTGGGATCTTGCAACAGGACTATGCAATTTATCTGAACTGACAAGAGGCGTTAGTGCCTGGGTGCTCTGTCCTCTAGTCTGTCCATCTCATCCTTATTCCTGATTTATCAGAAAGCCACAGTAGCACTAAAGTTTAAAATATATCATCATTCATTTTTGTTTCATAGCAAACTGTGGGGGATCTAAAGTGCCCATCTGAAATGCAAGACCTGGATAATTTAGTCTTTATATAGAAAAAAATATATGTTGTGTCACTTTAATTACTTTCACTAATTTTTCTATACAACAATCACTTTTTAGGTTTTTAATCTTAAAAGCTCCAATTATTGTATGAGAAATTTTTAAGAAAACAAACCATGCTTTAAACTAAAGGGCAACAAATTGAGCTCGAATAAACTCATGCCTGGACTATGAGTAGGGGCCTGGGAGGGGAAGGGAGAAGAGGGAGGGGATGAGGTTGCACCTGGAACTATGGAACCAAGAGCTGGAGAATCAGCTCACATTCCAGCCCCATAAAGTCACTGGGTTAAGTCAGCTCCCCTCTAGAAGATGTTTACCTCTAGAGGAGCATCTGTGGAAGATGCTGGACATTTCCTGGAGAGAGAGATCATTGCTAGTGACAGGCGCCCTATGCATAAACATTGCAGCTCCCACTGTATTTGAAATATCAGAAAGAATTGTACCCTGGCACATAATCACCCATGTACTTGGGAACAAGTTCTACATAACAAAAATGAAGTGGCAACAGCTAAAAAGAATTCTTCCCCACCTCACACCCATTCGAGTACCTAGTAGGCTTACCCTGCAGCATGAGGCAGCCACAGCAGAATTCTCTGCCATGACCACCCTTGTTATATAGGAGGATTTTTTTCCACTTGTACTCTAAGACTGGGCATAAAATTTTGTTTCCAACCGCAAAGCACTGAGACACACCATTGTGGCAACCATTGAATTTACCAGAACGGGGACACACAAATTGTTCTCACAAATTGCAAATACCAGGTTAAATTGAAAGCTATTTTTATAGCCTAAATAAATACTCAACACTTCTTTCTCAACCGTCAGTGGAGAGTAGAATTTGTTTTGGCTTTCCCTATCCACACAATTACAAATATGTAGCTATAAAAATAATGATGATGATTATAATAATAATAAATTAAAACTAAATTTAACTAATGATAACATTTAGAGAGGCTGAATATTATCAATGGCACTGCATTTCCTAATTTCATTGATAAATTAAACAGTTTATATTTTTGGATTAGAAGTGCTAACTCACATGGAATACTGGCTTAGCCATGTACCGATCTGATTTTGAATATCATTTGAAAGCCAAAATGCAAAACCTAAAACATAGGAATAAAAACATTTTCTTCAGATTATTCTTCAAATTGGAATTTATTACACCTTTTCAAATGTAGATCAAAATATTTCAACAAATACATTGCACTTTGCTGATGTTCTTAGGCAGAATAATGAGGCAGTAAAGGAGGAATGCCAAGGTCTCAGAGTTTGGAGGGGCTTTAAATCATGAGTGTTTACTAACAATGCTATCCTACAGAGCACACTTAAATGCTTCCTGAAATGAAACCTTACTTAGAAGTTAGCCACACTGTCCTGCAGTTAACCAGCCAAAGTACTCTCTATGTAACATTTGAAACACTTCTAACCTGAATTAAAGAACTTTTTTCCTCTTATATTTGGCAAACAACCGAAAAAGGTAGTATGGAGGAGGTGAGAATTGCTATTTCCAAATCCTGAAAGCCGAGAAAGCTGTCCATGGTGACTTAATCCAAATTGCCTCACAATAGAGTATTTGTTAGTGCCAAATTTAGATCTTAAGGAGCAACGTCAGGGATTTCAAAGTGTGGATGATAAGTACATCCTTTCCACTATGTTTTTCCCTAATTGTTTACCCCTCCAAGCTGTCCTCTCCCTCTGCTTTGCCAAAAGTCTATCCCCATCTGTGCAACATTCTCTTAGACAGAAGTCATCGCAGGCTGCACCCACTCTATCAGGCCCTTACTAAACCCAGCCTAAAATGCCTACAATTGCAGCTAGAAAGTGAAAACACTGGGTATTAGTAGAATGAAACTTGTTACATACTTTCTTCCCTTATCTCTGGGTGACAGTCTTCAGAAGACTAGACAACTTCTCTCTAAACAAGACTTAATCCCATTAGGAACTCCAGTTAACAAGTCTGCATTCCCTGGATAAGGACACAAAGCAGTTACAAGCCTCATGCCACATCTAAAAAATTGCCAAAGGTAATCAAAATGATACTTCCCAATACAGCTATGCTGGCAGGTAGACCCAACCAAACATTCCAGGGCAGTGAGGGTTTGCTAGGTGGCTGTTTCAGCCTAGCACTGCCTTTTTTTATAAATTGCTCCTACTTAAGGGGAACATCAGTTGTTTTCTTCAGGTATATAGTTTCTTTTTCACTTTAGCCTCCAAGTATGCTTCCATGGCAGGATGGCTGAGTTTGTATCATGTTTCAAAGCCTTCACAGTGGCAGTAGACATGGAATTGCAATCTGAAGCAAGATTCAGGAACCACTGTAACATTTTCAGCTTCTACCCTAAAAGACCGGAAAGTTAAGTAAGACAAGACCTTTAGTAAAATCCTTTCTGAGATTGACTAGAAGTACAAAGCAATCCAAATGTATCTGAGAAAAGTATTATATGCTAGTAAACAATATTTTCATACTTCTAATCAGCAATTTTGAGCTACACATTTAATGTTATTCACACTGCCTTTGAGGCATTTAAGCAGCTGAGAAATGGCTCTGATATGTATTTCTGATAAAACAAAGTTTGCTTTCAATAATATATCTAGTGTATAATATTAACATAACTCAATTTAAAGATTCTAGGATGACTATACATTAAAAGGTTAAGGCAAGGTCTTGCTATTAAATATTTTTAGCCAAGGATTTGGCCAGACACCAAATCTAATCTATTGGTGGGGATAGAGGAAAAGAGGGGATTAACATCCTTACTGTTCAGGCAAAACAAACAGGCCTCTGATTCCCAAGACCTCTGACCTTATGCTAAAGGACCTGGACTCAACTAACTTGGAAGACTATTTGCTGTATCCATTTAATTCATCTTAATAAGAATGTATTCATGATTATAAAGAGTTTATTGTGAGTGCTGGATGGAAGAACTTATTAAATGCCATTTTGTTTTACTCTGAAGTGTCCTTGCAACAACAACAACAACAAACAGAATTTCTAGAATCTGAATTGAATATTCTTATTCCAGAGAATTGCAAAAGAATGGCCTTCATCAATAGGGAGTAATAAATACCTGAACTAACAGAAGAGGAAATAGAAGTAAACTATAATTTTTTTAAATTAAATTAATTCCAACACAAAAGAGAATAACTCAATTCAAAATGTTTCAATGGTGTCGTGTAAGATATTATTTAGAAGAAAAATATTCCCTTTACATTTCCTAAAGAATTTTTTTTCGTTCAGCATCATGGGGTTTTTATAATCTATGATATTTCAAAAAAAATAGATTTGTTTTAGTTGGACAGATGCATTGTTTTTAATATCACTATTACTGTTGGTTTATTCACACAGCTCCTTGTTTTTATCTTCTGGTGTTATTCCCATCTCCAAATGACCATATAGATGTAGAATTATTTCTGGACTCTCTATTATTTTCCATTAATCTACATGTTGGGTTTTATGCCAGCCAGTATCACACTGTTTTGATTACTATAGTTTTATAGTATAGTTTGCTATCAGGTTTTGCGATACTTCCAATCTTGTTATTTTTAAAGATTGCTGTGGCTATTTGGATTTTATAGTTTCATATAAATTTTTGGATTATTTCTTCTGGTAATCTAAAAAATTCCCTTGGTATTTTGATAAGAATTGCATTGAATAAGATTGATAAGATTGCTTCGGGTAGAATGGCCATTGTAACAATGTTGTTTCTTTCTACCCATGAGTACCGTATATGCTTCCATTTATATGTATCCTCTTCAATTTATTTTCAATGACATAATTTTCTGAAAATAGGTCTTTTACCTTCTTGGTTAATCTGATTTCTAGGTATTCTATTGTTTTTATTTTAATTTTTAAGTTTTTAGTTTTTTAATTATTGTTGACATACAATACTATATTAATTTCAGGTGTATAACAAAGTGAGTAGACATTTATATAACTCATGAAGTGATCACCCTGATAAATCTAGTACCCATATAACACTATATCCAGTTATTACAATATTATTTACAATATTTTCCATGCTGTATTCTACATCTGTATGACTATTTTGTAACTATCAATTTGTACCTCTTAATCCCTTTCTCTTTCACCCATTCCTTCACTCCCCAATCTGATAATCATCAATATGCTTTCTCTATTTTTGAGCTTGTTTTAGTTGTTTATTTGTTTATCCTATTCTCTAGATTCTATACATGTCATTTGTCTTTCTCCATTTGACTTCCTCTAATTAGCAAAATACCCACTAGGTCCATTCATGGTTTTAGAAATGGCAGGATTTCACTCTTTTTAAAACTGTGTAATATTCCATTGTATATATACCACCTCTTCTTTATCCATTCATTCATTGAAGGACATCCAGAATGCCTCCATATCTAGACTATTGTAAATAATGCTGCAATAAAAATACGGATTTGCATATTCCTTCAAAATAGTGTTTTAGTTTTCTTCAGGTAAATATCCAGAAATGGCTGTTCTAAAAGGTATGAGATGGTATCTCATTGTGGTTTTAATTTACATTTTCCTAATTTCTAGCAATGTTGAGCATCTTTTTATACTTGTTAGTCATTTGTATGTCCTCTAGGGAGAAGTGTCTGATCAGCTCCTCTGCCCATTTTTTGATTGGGTCATTTGTTTTTTTCGTTGTTATTGAGTTCGATGAGTTCTTTGTATATTTTGGATATTAGGCACTTATCAGATGTGTTGCTTGCAAATATAGTTTCCCAATCAGATGATTGTCTCTTTAACTTGCTGAGAGTTCTTTAGCAGAGCAGAAGCTTTTAAGTTTGATGTAGTCCATTTATTTATTTATTTATTTATTTTAACTTTTATTTCTCTTGCCTATGAGGTCAAATTCATAAAATCCTCATTAAGTTACATATATACAGTCATCCATTTTCTTCTGCACATACCTTATCTCCATTCCCTTTTGCAAATTTGGATTTTTAAATCCTCCCCTTTTCAGTCATTGTTGTCTCAATTAGTTCCTGTGTATGCTGAATGTTCATTACTATCTTTCTATAGCAATCCTCTTCTTATTTAAGCTTATAATGCCCTGTTCTCCTCTTTGCCTAATAGTCACCTTACTCTTAATTATGGTTTTGTTTTGTTTTGTTTTGTCATTTTGTTTTAGGTGAGCTGATCCCTTCAAGTATTTCCTGTAGTGCAAGCCTCTTAGTGGAGTATTCCCACTATTTTTGTATGTCTGGAAGGATCTTTATATCTCCATATCTAAAGGTTAGCCTAGCTGGATACATTATTTTAGGCCGGTAGTTCCTTCCACTTAATACTTTGAATATTTGATTCCACTCCTTTCTGACTTGTAAGGTTTGTACTGAGAAATCTTCCAATAATATAATGGGTTTTCCTTTATAAGTTACCATCTTTTTCTCTTTGGCTACCCTGAGAATTCTTTGTCAGTCATTTTTGATAATTTTAAGATAATGTGTCCTGGTGAAGGCCTTTTTGGGTTGAGATAATTGGGTGTTCTGTTGACTTCTTGTTTCCACATTCCAGCTAATTTCTTTGATTTGGGAAATTCTTGTTAACTATTTGTCTGAAAATGCTTTCTAGTCTTTGCTCCTTTTCCTCTCCTTTGAGAATGTCCATTATTATGTTTCTTCTCATGATGGTATCAGCTAGTCCTTGTATTCCTCTTTCAGTATTTTTCATTCTTTGCTTTCTCTCTCTTCTTCCTTCTGATTTACTTTTAGATTTCTTTCTTCAATATCATTGATGCTTTCCTTCATTTGATCAACTCTCTTTCCAATGCTTGCTATTACATTTTTCAACTCTTACAGTGTTTTTTTTTTTTTCCTCTAGAAGATCTATTCTGTTCTTTTTGAGAGGTCAATCTTTTTGCTAAAGAACACATTCTGCTAATTCAGTTTTTTTTTTTTAATTCCTGAAATTTTTGGTATGACTCATTTCGGAATTCACTGAGTTTTTCTACAAGTACCATCCTGAATTATCTGTCATTTAAGTGGCATGTTTCTATATCTGTAAGCTTATTTTCTGGAGATTTTTCTCATCCTTTCAGAGTTGCCTTGTCTCCTTCATTGTTTACTTCTCTTCCTGAGCAGTAATGGAAGTGTATTTTGTTCTTTTTCCAGAAAGAAGATTTATTGTATAAATTTCTCTCTTTAGCCTGTTGCATAGAAGGTGTTTTTTTTGTTGTTGTTTTCTTTTTTTTTTTTTTTTTTTTTTTTTTTTTGGTGTCCTATATTTGCTTCTAAGCCTTTTGGATCCCTGCTTTATAAAAAGCTTCTTGTAGATAGTTAATCACACTTGCTAGCCTCAGCTCAGTCCCTGTCAATATTAGCAAAAGTTTTGGTTGTGTTTGTTCAGACTCCCTGGGTTCCACAGTGATCAGTCTCAGAGGGTGTGGGGGAAGTGGCCCTCTGGGTTGGAAGTTGGGAGCTGCAACTCAGTCTCAATTTTGCAACCAAGGTTGATAAAAATCAACTGCTGTTTCTCTTCTATCCCACTCCTCTGCTTTCTGCCCTGATGACTGGGCCTTGCTGCTGTCACTCACAGTACTCCCAGGCAGGGCCATTCAGGGAACTCACACACCATATCCCCTCTTCCTCCTCCTACAGGAAGCTCAGGGGGCATCAAGAGGCAGCTTCTTTATTTCTCCCAGTCTACTGCCCACCACCTGGCACCCAGAGATTCTGACCTGTGGTAGCTCTTATGCTCTGATCTCATGCTCAGACATGCTGGTGTGCAGTTTGAGTGTTTTTCTTGAGTTTTAGATGTTCAGCTTATTGTTTCAAGCAGGGAGATCTAGAGATGTCTCTCACTCTGCCATGTTTCTCCAAACTCTATCTCCACTTTTGTTAAAGTTCTCACTGAGTTCACCTACTCTTCTCCTAAGTTCATTGAACATACTTGTACAAGTGTTTTGACCTCTGCATCTGGCAGATTGCATGTCTCCACTTTGATTAGTTCTTTTTCTAAAGCTCTGTTCTTTTCTTTCATGTGGTACATGTTTCTTTGTCTTCCTATTTTGGCTGCCTGATTGTTTTTCTATGTATTATGTAAGGCTGATATGTAGAGTGGCCTTACGTAGTAGGTGTGCTGTGGGTCTCAGTGACACAGTCTTCCCTGGCCACCTCAGCAAGATACTTCAAATATGTCCCTTATATGGGATGTGTGTGCTCTCCAGTTGTAGTCGAGCCTTGGCTGCTGTTTGCACTCAGTGGGAGGGATTGACACTCAGGCTAGGCTAATTGGTCATGATGACTGGCAATGACCAGTGGAGGAATTGTTATGAAGGGATTGACCCTACAGAGCAGGATTCACTTTAGCGGGGCTCTGGTTCCTGCCTTGTCTGCCTTTTGGGTGTTTCGTCCTCAGATATGACCCTGGGTGGTGGTTCTTCTCAGACAGAAGCCAGCCAACAAATGTGTAGGCCAGGCCCTCCTGGGGGGCGGGGCCCTGCCACAAGCCAAGTTCAGCTGTAGCCTATGCCCTGCCCAGACCACCTGCCATGAACCACCAAGCAATCTGCAGATGGCTGCCACCCACACAGGGTTTGGAATTTTCTCAAGAGGCCAAGCCACAAAGTGAGACTGGCCACCACTAGAGTTAGGCTTGGTACTGCTCAGCAAGAGGTACGTGGCATGCCAAAGTCATATGCTACTTGTTTAGGTTTTGTGAACCTTTGAGAGATTTTAGAAAAGTCAGCAACATGAGCCAAGACAGGCCATTTGTATGGAAAATCCACTGCAAGTAGCTTGGAAGGGCCTGCAAGTTGAGTAGTATGGGGGTTTTAGGAAATCACCAGCATAGGGTAACCAGTGTCACCTATGCTGATGAAGACTCAGATATGGTGCCTGCCTTGGTTTGCAAGCTGTGCAGGGAAGGGCTCAACAAAGAACGGTGGCTTCAGCTAGCCATCAATTCAAAACCAGACAACTCAATTCCTCCTCATATGTCCTTGGCACTCCTTGAGCTGCCACCCCAGTGCTGGAGCTCAGAGTGAATTCATCAGTGGTTAAGTTCATACACTGGCCCGTTAACAGGAATACATGGGACTCCCGCAGCCTTCTGTCTCACTGAGCCACAATCTTTGCTTTTATTCACATCCAGTTGTGGAGCCTCTCTTCCTAGCACTGGAAGCTTAGGTTGAGAAGCCTAGTGTGGGGCCAGGACCCCTCACTCTTCCAGGGTAACCTCTGAAGTTGAGATATTTCTCTCAATTCTTAACTACCATGGGTGTTGGGACCAGCCCATTTGCTGTTTCTGCCCCTCCTAGTAGTCTCAACTTGGCCTCCTCTATGTGCCCCCAGTTGTAGAACTTCTGTTCACCTAGACTTTAGGCAACTCTCAAAGATGGTCGTTCTGTAGTTTAGCTGTAATTTTGATGTGGTTGTGAAAAGAGGCAAGCACAGCTTTACCTACTCTGTCATCTTTACCAGAAGTCTTTTTGTTGTTTTTGATGCACTATAAATGGAACTGTTCTCTTAATTTCTCTTTCTGATAGTTCTTCATTGTGTATAAAAATGCAACTAATTTCTGAATCTAAACTTTATATCTTTCTATTTTACTGAATTTATTATTAATCAGTTCTAACAGATTTTTGGTAGGTTCTCTCTATAGACTATCATGTCATTACAAATAATGAGTTTTTCCTTCTTTCCATTTTGGATGCCTTTTATATTTCTGTCTCATTGTTGTGGCTAAGATTTCCAACACTCTGTTGAATGAAAGTGGTGAAAGTGAACATCGTTGTCTTCTTCTTAATCTTAAGAAAAGCACCTTTTGCTTTTCATTTTTGAGTATAATGTTAGCTGTGGATTGTCATTATGGCCTATATTGTTTGAGGTATGTTCCCTCTATTCCCACTTTGCTAAGAGCTTCTATCAGGAATGGGTGCTGCTTTTTTGTCAATGCTTTCTCTGCATCTATTAGTAAGATCATGATTTTCATCTTTCAATTTGTTAATGTGGTATATCACATTAATCGATTTGCAATATTAAATCAACCTTGCATCCTAGAATAAATCCAACTCAATCACAATGTAGGATATTTTTAATGTACTACTGAATTTGGTTCACTAATATTTTGCATCAATATTCATCAAGGATATCAGCCTATAATTTTTTTTGTATTGTCTTTATCTGATTTTGGGATCAGGATAATGGTTGCCTCATAAAAAGAGTTAGGGACACTTCCCTTCTCGTGAATTTTTTTTGCATATTTCAAGATGAACACATGTTAAATCTTTGAAAGGCAAAATTCACCTATTATTATTATTTGTTGGTTCAGATTTTCTCTTTCTTCTTGACTTAGTCTTGGAGATTGTATGTCTCTAGGAATGTTTTCATTTCTTCCAGATTCTCCAATTTGTTGGGATATAATTATTCATAATATTTTCTTATAATCCTTTGTATTTCTGTGGAGTCCATTTTTACTTCTCTTTCATTCCTGATTCTATCTGGGTCTTCTCTCTTTTTTTACTTAGTGAGTCCAGTAAAGATTTATCAATTTTGTTTATTTTTTTAAGGAAACTACTTTTGGTTTCATTAATCTTTTCTGTTGTTTTTTAGACTGTATCATTTATTTCCACCTTGATCTTTATTATTTCGTTCCTTCTACTTATTTTGTGTTTTGTTTTCTGTTCTTTTTCTTGTTCCTTTAAGTGTATATTTAGATGTTTTGAGATTTTTCTTGTTTCTTAAGGTAAGCCTATAGTGCTATGAATTTCCCTCTTAGACCTGCTTTTGTTATATACCATAGATTTTAAGTCATTGTGTTTTCATTTTCATTTGTCAAAATTTGAGGTCTTTTAAAATATCTTCAAAGCTTCCCATTCTGCATTTTATGCTCCCAAAAATAATTAATCAATTGATATATATCAGGCAGGGACTTGGATTGTAGATGTCTAACATCATTCTAAATCTCTCTGCAAATGTCTCCCTATTGATGGATCTTTGGAAAGTAGGGTAAACCAGGTCTTGAGATGAACAGAAAAGGGATTCTTATTTTGAGAGAAGTTTAGTTTTAAGAAGCAACAGAGTCAGGGTATTCTGAATGGTCAGGAGGAAAATGGAGGATCAGAAAAAGAAATGGGGAAATAAGTAGAGTATAGAGGAGCAGTTGGTAATGGCTATTAGGTTCGAATTGGAATTTAGAAAAATCTAGAAGAGAGAATGTTAAATTTTCCTCATTTTTTCTTTGCTTTATCCAAGGAATCTCTTAAGAAAGAGATTGTTTTCCTAAAAACAAATTATAAACAAATTATAAATGAGGAGAGGACTATTGGAAATTTGGGATTTTGCTCCATTTTATCTAAGATACTTCTTATATAAACAATCTTGAGCATATCAAAAATTTCACTAATTTCATTGGTTAACATATTTTAGTCAAATAAGCACACACATTTGCATTATAATGTAAACACGTTATTCATAAAGCAAGAATCCAGCCTGAAAAGGAGTCACGGACTTGACTTCAGACTAAATCAAAGCCATGAGAGTATGATTTTATCCAAAAATATTGCTTATGCATCTCTTATGCCTTCTCAGCTAGTAGATGGACCATCCAGCTAAAAACCCCAAAAAAGGCTTGTGGCCCCAGAAGATTAGAATGGTTTGCAGAGAAGGTGTTTCAGAGAACCAGATGCTCTCAGATAAAAGTAGACAAGACTAAGGAAAATTTTCAGATGGTTTTGATGAATGACCTATGGCATACCTTCAGAATTTGCTAGTCCTTCAGCTTGCATGAGAAATTAGCTTATTTCAAGTTTCTTCTTAATGAGGGATAATAAAATGACAGGGACAGAGACTATCAGTAGTGTTAGTAATAAGGTAGATTTCCACCAAAGGTAAGCATTTCCCAAATCTGATCAAACAGCCAAAAGGTATTTAAAGAGCATTCCTTAGTCCTGGTAAACAAAATAAACTAATCACCTGGGAGCTTATTGAGAGAGATGGTTGTTCTAACCAATATGAGACCCATTTACGCCAGCATTATGGTAAGGAGGCCCCCAACCTAATGGGGGCTCCAGAGACCACAGAGGAGTGAGCTGTTTTCCAATCAAATATTGTGGCTGGAAGGTCTCAGTCTTGTCTAGATATCAGGGGGATCTCAAAACATCAAAATATCTGCATTCCCAAACATCAACGACATGACCTGTTGATAAGATGAAGCTGAGTTTGTTTTACTGGGGTAAGCAATTTTTACCACATAAAGCAATAACAATACTTCAAAGCAGGGAAAATGAGGTCACACTTGACTAAGAATTGAGAGTTTATTTAAATCAATGCTCATGTAAGATTGAATAAGGATTATGCCACAATTGTCCAAACAGGAGGAAAAAGCAAGGTGAGAACTTTGAGATGAGGGATTCCTTTGGATCTTACATCATAAACTATTGATGTATTCCGCAGAAGAGTTGATGGGTCTTTCAGGAAGTTCTTATAATAAAAAATCAAACCATTTGCCTGGGCAAAATATTAATGGAAAAATTAAATTATGCTAATGAAAGCAGAAGAAAAGCACAAAATCATGCAAATGTAGACAGTAAGGTGTGGTTTTGCTTCTCAATGTCTAGGCAGAATGTAGAGTAAAAGTATTCAAGTAAGAAAGTATCATAAATAATATAAATATATAATAACCTAATAAATAATAAGGAAAATATATACTTCTATTTGACAGAAATTCAAAAATAAAGTTTTATTTTGTATTTATTTTATACTTTATTAGTTAAGGCCTTTATTAACAGGTGCTTGCAGTTTGTCAACTTTTTTGAAAAGTCAAGTTGTAAACTGTTATTATGAATTAAAAACAAAGTTGAGAATTAAAAATCTCAACTTGACCAGATATGAAAAAAATATAAAGGTATATTGAGAAAAACCAAGCCTCAAAAAAAAAAGATAAAAAGGAAAAGAAAAGAAAGAAAAAGAAACACATTTTTCATGATCATAAAAAGATGTCTTTAGGTAAAAATAATATAAACATCATGCTGAAAAAAATAAACTTAAAAAAATTCACATCAACACTGAGATTGGCAAAACTTTTTTTAAAAAAATAATGAACTACTATTGAGCTCAGTGTAAAACAATTTCACAAATTTTCTCATTTATTTCCCACCGTAATCTAGTGTCATGTGGGTATTGTTATTTTACTTTGACAACTGGGATTAGAACTGAGGTTAAATAAGTTGTCTGAGGTCATGCAGTTAGAAAGTGATGGAGCCTCAATTTAAACCTAGGACTTGATTCCAAAGTTCCAAAGTTCCAAATACCAGGAAACAATGAAGCAAAAAGAATAATACTTACCTAAAAGGACAACCCAAGCTAGGAAGCCTCCCAGAATCATTATTTATCACTGTATTTTAAGTCTAAGTCTTCCTCTGTCTTCCTTCCCTTTGGACAAACTACAGTTTTGCTAAAGAAATTTCAGAAATTGGTGCCCCCAGGTAATAGCCCCTGTTCCTGCCTTATTTGCTCTATGCAAGCCATGCAAATGCAGACATAGTCATAAGACGAAAGTCTCTCTTTCTCCTCCTTAGAGTCATGAGATCTAACTGAACTGTTTAGGTTGCATATTTCTAACACTGTAACTTGTATTTTCAGGAGTATATTAGAGTACAGCAGGAGTGGGAAAAGAACTTCCTTCTTGGAACTGACTTCCCTGGACACATCAGAGGATTGAGGGAAAAGAGGATGATTGCTAGTTCCAGGTGGTTCCAGGACACCCTAAAGAAAAGTTAAGGAAAATCCTTCAATGAGAGTTGCATTTTTTTTTTAACCTTTGTCTGAGTTTTCAACACATATCTGATACAGGCCCAGTGATAAGAGGATGTGCATGTTTCTAACCAGGAAGGGACTTTTTCATGATTTTTAGACCCACCATAAAGACACATCTGAGTAAACCCTACCCTGAGATGTGTGAAGAAACACCTGTAGAAGCTGGGATTGTCCAAATCACTTTTTTCATAAGCTCTTATTGTTCATATACTCTGGGCCAGATTCTTTCAAAAGGATTTAAAATCTATGACATATATTATTCTCATTTTGATGATGTGTGAGGATCAGAATAATTAAATATATTGCTACTATGTCTCAGACTTCAAGAGAAAGTTTGATAAGGCTTTGGTCACAAATAGGGCCATGTAGCTTCTTCCTTCAGTAAATGGTCACAAACAGATCTCTGAGGTATTAAGGATTTTCCTCATCCCCTACTCAGAGCCACCAAGTACCACTAGTACAAAGGCCTATGAGGAGAGTCATGAGGTTCATGAATGAGGGATAGGCAAGGCCTCTTAAGAGGGTGGCTGTTTGTGCTGGATATCCACAGATGACTAGAAATGGACCACAAAGACTAAGAGGAGAGGATGAGCTCATCCACCAATTGCAAGCCTCATAGGATGTAGCCAAGTCACTGATAATAATAGTAACAATAATAATATTGCATGTTTACTAAGCATTATATACCAGAGCTTTAAATATGTGACTTCAGATTTAATAAATAAATAATTAAATAAATAAATACTAAATTTTTACGAGTGGACAGAACCATCTTCATTTCAGAGATAACACATCTATATATGTGTTATGAATTGCCCACATATGTAGTTTGTTGGTAACAAAACCAGGATTTGAAGTTGTACCTCTTCATTTTTTCCTTATGGCCATATCCTTTCCTTATGTCAGCTGCCTTTCCTTCTACTCAGTCTAGCAGGGGCGTGGCATGCAGTCAAGCAGAGCCCCTGGGGTCAATGACACATATTTGGTGGCCTCAAACATAGTGACCACATACTGAATCATTGGTGAGTATGAGTGCTTCTTCTGCTTTTGCTGTTTGGCACATTATTTTATTTCACAAACCTATAAGGCAACTATTATTATGCCCATTTAATAAGTAATTAAACAGGATTCAAATTATCCTTATATTCTGTTGTTTGATTTAAAGCACACTCATGTTATTCTTTCCAAAAAAAAAAAAAAAACTAGTTAGTCAACACTTTCTCCTGTTTCTTTCCTTCTCAGAAGCTGAACTAATGCTAAATTATTGAGGGACTTTTAAATTGTTTTTACCTCTCATTTTGCCCTCCACTGTGTGCTGAAGCAGTTACTGAAAAAAAGGTTGGAACAAATGAAATAACTTCCTAGTTCTTTAATCCTGTGCTCCTGTTCTTAATGGTTCACTTCAAGGTCAGAGTGATTGTGACTGCCCACGCAAGGCATTCACAGACACTGAGACAGGACATGGTGCTGGGGTCTATGCAGGGTCTCTTTAGAAGATGCAGGGGAGGACCAAAGGCTTGGAAAACATGAAAAGATATGACAGTTAATACCTGTTACTATTTTATTTAATCTGCTATTTCTATTAAATTCTTATTTTCTCATTCATTGTTTCTAATCTTTTTGCAGTAGGCAGTATTAGTTCAGTAATTCACTGGACTTAAGAGTGATGTAAGAGCCTCAATATATTGCTGGAAAAGTGATAAGATGGTATTACTAATGATAAAAAAGCCCATTCTCGTTATAACTAAACTTTGCCTTTCATCAAGTGAACTGGAAACTGTGAATTCATTTGTTTGGTTTGTTCCCAGTGGGTTAAAGTATTGTGCAAGCATGGTTTTTGTCTCCTGCTCCCTACCTGATTTAAATCACTTACTTTTATTTATTTATTTATTTATTTATTTATTTTGTTACTGGTAGGAGGAAGCAGGGAATAAACCCAGAGATAAAGACAGAAAACAAAATGTTGTACTTCAATGAAAAATAATGCATTGTTGATAACACACCTTCTAGATAGTCTGACTTACCTTGTTCATTGTCATTGAGTTAATTTGCAACTCTTTGTAAACTGCAGGAAAGGATAAAGGTATAAAATTCTTGTTTTCTAGAATTTCATTTCACTTCATTATTCCTATAGAAAAGTCATTTTACCTCCATTCAATTCATTTACTCCATATAAATTCGTGGCATTTAAAAAAAAATTTTCTTTGAGTTGGTTTTAACACCCTTCTGATTCCCTCACTGATTTAAGTAGTAAACTAAAATCTTCAACGTTTGCTCATTTTTATATTTGTATAATAATTATGCTTTCATCTTTTTCTGAAAAATTAACTTTGACAGAGATACACCCAGAAAGTGGCCCATCTGATTGCTTCATCCTTAGATAATACCCTAACAACCAAATCTAACATGTTATTCATCACTAATCTGGACTTTACAAATTCTTAGTGCCTCTTTGTCTAACCTAACTAAGCCCCTCATAACATTTCACCCCAATATAATTTGATGTCTATTTAGAAGTGGCTTTTCTTAATTATAATGCATACTTCTGAAATTAATTGCACTGTATTGGCACCACTTGGATGAAATGTACTGGAGGACACTGGTTGCAAAGCATTCTGTTTGAATGATAGAATGATAGAATCAATGTCTTTGGTTTTTATGGTGTAAAAAAATATGGCAGGTAAGGAAATAATATAAAATATTTTTAGAATTATTTAAAAAGTTGTTAGATTAGTATTACAGTTCTAACGTTAGGTATTCAAGAAATGTCTCATTCTCTATGTTCTTACAATAATAATGATTTTACTTCACTTCAACAAAATCTATACCGCTTTTTAAAAGAAAACACATTTACAGAGATAAGGTATGGCATCTTAATGAATATATTAGGACATTGAAATTAAAGGGTTTTGAGACAGATTCAGTGTCTCACTTGGGTACAAAGCAACATTCATTTAAGGCAATTTTAAGCCCAATTAAATAATATAAGAACTAATTGGTTTAAATAGTCTTCTACAGAGTAGATGAAAAACGGTATTGAAGTAACTGAAGATTAAAACAGAAATTAGTTGAGAGGTCACAGATTCCTATATTATTTAGCCAAGAATTTTTGGAAATTAATACTAAAAAAAATTGAGAAAGAAATAATTATACTGTGAAATCTTTACAGCAGAAACCAAAAAAAAAAAAAAAAAAAAAAAAGGTAATTCCTAATGTAATCTACTATGTCTCCATCAATTTGTTCCCTGAATGGCAAAAAAAGACTTTCAGCATCAACTTTTTAAAACCAGTTTGCTGTAAATATGAAGCTTGATTGAAACTAATGGCAAATTTCTGGTAAATCTTCACATATCCATACTGTTGAGAAGTATAGGTAAGACAAACAACTTTGCATAACCTGCACTGCCCACTTTACTCTGTAGCACAGCATTAAATTAACTCAAAAATGTACTTGAGAAGTAAAAGAAACCACCCAGAAACATGTTTCTGCCACTATTAAAAACTTCTGGAAAATTGAGACAAAGATATCTATACCTCCATTAAAGGCAATTAAAAAACTGCTAATAAAAAAAAGGCAATCTCTAGGACAGATCTTGTCAGAGACAGGGGAATTCCAATACACGTTGAAGGAGAAATTAGAACAGATTTTACACAATCTCTTCCAGATAATGAAAAAAGAAAATACTTCCCAACTCAATTTATGGTACCAGTATTATTCTGAAATCAAAACCGAACAGACTGAAAAAATGAAAACTATTGATCAATATAGTTAATGAACTTAACTGCAAAAATTCCAAATAAAATATCAGCAAATTAAATCCAGTAATGTATAAAAAGAATGATACAAAGTGACCCCCTGGTATTATTCCAGATATGTAAAGCTAGTACAGTATTTGAAAATTAATCAATATACTCCATCATAGCAACAATCAAAAATAAAAATATATATTAATTGATTCAGAGAAAGTATCTGACAAAATATACTCATTTATGATAAATACAGAGAAAATTAAAATAAAAGGATTTACCTCACTTTTTTTTCAATTACCATTGACATTCAATTTTATTTTATATTAGTTTCAGGTGTACAGCATACTGGTTCCACATTTGTATAACTTATGAAGTGATCCCCCCACTCGATTAGACTGGTACCCACAAGGCATTATAGTTATTTCAATATTATTGAAATATAGTTATTTCAATATTATTGACTATATCACCTATATTATATCTTACATCCCCATGACTATTTTGTAACTACCAATTTGTACTTCTTCACTTTCACCATTTTCACCCACCCTCACCCCAACTCCCCTTACATCTGGAAACCATCAATTTGTTCTCTGTATCCATAAGTTCTTTTCTGTTTTGTTTCTTTTGTTCTATATATTCTATATATGTGAGATCATAAGGTATTTGTATTTCTATGTCTGACATGTTTCACTTAGTATAATACCCCCTGGTCTGTTCATGATGTCACAAATGGTAAAATTTTATTCTTTTTTATGGCTGAGTAATATGCCATTATATAAATATTACATTTCTTCTTTATCCAATCATCTGTTGATGGGCACTTAGGTGGCTTCCATATCTTGGCTATTGTAAATAGTGCTGCAATAAACAGATGTGCATACATCATTATGAATTAGTGTTTTCGATTTCTGCACATAAATACCCAGAACTGGAATTGCAGAATCATAAGGTAGTTTGACTTAATTTTTTGAGGAAGCTGCACAGTGTTTTTCATGCTTGCTATAACAATTTGTAATCCCACCAACAGTACATGAAATTTCTCTTTTTTACACATCTTCACTAAGGCTTGTTATGTTGATTTATTAATGATAGCCATTCTGACAGATATGAGATGATATCTCATTATGGTTTTAATTTGCATTTCTTTGATGATTAGTAACATTAAGCATCTTTTTATATGTCTATTGGCCATCTGTATGTTTTCTTTGGAGAAATGCCTGTTCAGGTCTTCTATGTGGTGTTTTGGTGTCACACTATTAATTCTTTAAAAATTTTTAATATTAACCCCCTACCATGTTTGTAGTAAGCAAATATTTTCTCTCATTTAGCAGGTTTTTTGTTTTGTTAATGGCTTCTTTCATTGTGCAAAAACTGTTTAGTTTGATGTAGTCCCATTTGTTTATTTTTAATTTGTTTCCGTTGTCTAAGAAGATATATCAGAAAAATATGAGTAAGAGCAATGTCAGCAAGTTTACTGTCTGTTTTCTTCTAGGAGTTTTATTATTTAAATTTTTACATTTGAGTCTTTCTTCAGTTTTTGGAGTTTATTCTTGCATATGTTGTAAGAAGGTGGTCCAGTTTCATTTCTTTTTGCTGTTTTAATTACTATGGTCTTATAATATAGTTTGATGTTAGGTAGTCTGATACCTCCAACTTTTTTCTTCTTTCTCAAGATTGCTGTGGTTATTTGGGGTTTGGGGGGTTCCCTATAAATTTTAGGATCATTTGTTTAAATTCTGTGAAAAATGTCTTTGGTGTTTTAATAGAAATTGAATTGAATCTATAGATTGCTTTAGATAGTATAAACACTTTAATAGTGTTGATTATTTCCTATTCATGAGCACAGTATATGCTTTAATTTATTTGTATTTCTTTTATCTCTTTCTTCAATGTCTTATAATTTTTGAGTGCAGATTATTTTGATGCAATTGTAAATGATATTGTTTCCTTGATTTCTCTTTCTGATAGTATGTTATTTGTATATAAAAATGCAACCCATTTCTGAATATTAATTTTGTATCCTGCTACTTTACTAAATTCATTTATCTGTCCTAATAGTTTTGGGCTTTGGTGGTTTCTTTAGAATTCTTTTTACATAGTATCATCTGAAAATAATGAAAGCTTTACTTCTTCCTTTCCAATTTGGATGCGTTTTATTTCTTTTTCTTGTCTGATTGCTGTGGCTAGGTCTTCTAATACAATGTTGAGTAAAAGTGGTGAAAGGAGATATTCTTGTCTCCTTTCACCGCGTGTTTCTGATCTTAAGGAAAACAGTTTTTCAACATTATTAGGTGGGGGTTTGTCATATATAGTCTTTATTATGTTGAAATATGTTTCCTCCATTCCTACTTTACTGAGAGCTTTTGTCATAAATGAATGCTGAATTTTGTCAAATGCTTTTTATCCATCCATTGATATCATATATTTTTTATCCTTCATTTTGTTAATGTGGTATATCACATTAATTCAAGGCTCTTCAATCCCCATGTCATGAACCAGTAGCAGTCTGTGGCCTGTTAGAAACCAGGCTGCACAGCAGAAGGTGAGCAGTGGGTGAACCTGTGAAGCTTCATCTGTATTTGCAGTCTCTCCCTAGAGCTAGCATCGCCATCTTAGCTCTACTTCAGATCATTAAGCATTAGATTCTCACTGGACCACTGGTTCCTTGTGCCAAAAACGATTAGAGAGCACTGTGTTCTTTGATTTTCAGATATTGAACCAACTTTACATTCCCAGAATAAGTTTCACTTGGTCATGGTGAATGGTCTTTTTAATATATTGCTTAATTCATTTTTCTAATATTTTGTTGAAATTTTTGCATCTATGTTCAACAGGTATATTGGCCTTTCATATTGTGTGTGTTTAATGTCCATATCTAATTTAGGAAACAGAATAATGGTGGCCTTAAAAATGAGTTTGGGAGCCTTCTCTCTTCCTAAAATTTTTGGAATAGTTTGAGAAGAATAGGTAATAATTCTCCTTTGAACGTTTGATAAAATTCAACTGTGAAGGCATCCCATTCAAGACTTTTGTTTGTGGGGATTTTTTTTTATTATCAATTCAATGTTATTAGAAATAATCTATTCAGATCATCAGTTTCTTCTTTATTTAGTCTTGAAATATTGCATGTTTCTAGAAATTTATCATTTTTTTCAGATTGTCTAATATTTTGACATATAATTCTTCTTAGTATTTTCTTATAATTCTTTTAATTCTATGCTGTCAGTCATCACTTCCATTCTTTTATATCTGGATTTATTTATCTGAGTCATCTCTCTTTCTTGATGTGTCTCGTTAAAGTTTAATCAGTTTTGTTTATCTTTTCAATGAACCAGCTCTTAATTTCATTGACCTTTTGTATTGTTTTTCTAGACTGCATTTCACTTATTTCCATTCTGATCTTTATCATTCCCTTTTTTTCTACTCAGTTTGAGCTTTGTTTGATATTCTTTTCCTACTTCCTTTTGGTGTAAGGTTTTGAGGTAGGCCTATATTGTTATGAGTCTCCCTCTTAAGACTGCTTTTGCTGTATCCAATACATTTTGGGTCATTTTGTTTTCATTTTCATTTTTCTCAAGGTATCTTTGATTTCTTCTTTGATTTTCTTGTTAACCTACTTATTGTTTGGTAGCACATTATTTACCCTCATGTGTTTGTGTATTTTTTCAGGTTTTTTTCTTTTAATTGATTTCTAGTACCACTGTGGGTCAGAGAAGACAGTTTATATAATTTGAATCTTCTTAAATTTACTGTGACTTGTTATGTGGCCTAACGTGATCTATTTTGGAAAATATTGCATGTGACCTTGAAAAGAATGTATATTCTGCTGCTTTGGTATAAAATGCTCTAAAAATATTACTTAAATCTATTTGATCTATGGTGTCACTTAAAACCACTGTTTCCTCATTGGTTTTCTGTCTGGAAGATCTATAAATAGGATGTTAAAGTCCCCTAATATTATTGTTTTGCTGTCAAACTCTCCCTTTGTGGCCATCAATATTTGCTTTATATATTAGGTGCTCCTATGTTGAGTATATACTTACTTACACAAATTACAGCTTCTTGTTGGATTGATCCATTTGTCATTATTAAATGTTCTTCTTTGTCTTTTAATACAGCTTTTGTTTTAAAGTCTATTTTATATGATACAAGTATTGCTACCTCAGCTTTTTTGTGTGTTTGTTTTTCTTTTCATGAAACATCTTTTCTCATCCTTTAACATCCAGTATGTGTGTATCTTTTGATATAAAGTGGGTCTCTTGTAGACAGCACATGTACAGGTTTTGTCTTCTTATCCATTAAGCTATTCTATGTCTTTTTATTGGAGCATTTAATTCATTTACATTTAAAGTGACTATTGATAGTTATGTAGTTATTACCATTTTATTATTCATATTTATTTTTTCCCTTCCCTTTAACATTTATTGTGATACTTGTTTAGTGGTCATGAACTACTTTAGCTTTTTCTTCTCTGAGAAGCTCTTTATCTCTCTTTCAATTTTAAATGACAAGTATCTATTAGTATTTTATTATTCTTATTTTTATCTTCTTTTTTTCTTTTTTAAAAAGTTCCTCTAACATTTCTTAAAATACTGGCTTGGTACAGATGAACTCCTTTTGCTTTTGCTTGTCTGGGAAGCTCTTATCTTTCTTTCTAGCCTAAATGATAGCTTTGCTGGGTAGAGAAATCTTAGATGCAGTGTTTTTCATCACTTTGAATATTTCATGCCAGTGCCTTCTAGACTGCTAAGTTTCTGTTGAGAAATCAGCTGATGGTCTTATGGGAGCTTTTTTTTTTTTTAGGTAACTAACTGCTTTTCTCTTGTTGCTTTTAAGGTTCTCTCTGTGTCTTTAACCTTTGGCATTTTAATTATGATATATCTTGGTGTGGGCCTCTTTGGGTTCATCTTGTTTGAGACTCTCTGTCCTTCCTTGTTTTGTATACCTATTTTCTTCACTAGGTTAAGAACATTTTCCATCATTATTTCTTCAAAAAGGTTCTCAATCCTTCACTCTCTCTCTTCACTTTCTGGTGCTCCTATAATGCAAATGTTATTATGCTTGATCATATCTCGAAGTCCCTGAAACTATCCTTATTTTTTTTTTATTCTTTTTTTTTTTGCTGATTTGATTGGGTGTTTTTTGATACCTTGTCTTCCAAATTACTGATTTGATCCTCTGCTTCCTTTAATCTGCTGTTGATTTTGTCTAGTGTATTCTTTATTTTAATTATTGAATTCTTCATTTCTGACTGGTTCTTTTTAGTGGTTTGTATGTCTTTTTTTTATGCTTATTTTCTCTTTGTTGAAGTTTTCACTAAATTCTATGAGCATCCTTATAGCCAGTGTTTTGAATTTTGTATCTGTTAAATTGTTTACCTCCATTTTGTTTAGTGTTTTATCAGGAGTTTTGTCTTGTTCTTTCATTTGGGACATGTTTCTTCATCTCCTTATTTTGGATGCATCTCTGTGTTTGTTCCTTTGTATTAGGCAGATCTGTTATGTCTCTCAGTCTTGGCAGGTCTTATATAGTAGGTGTCCTGTGGGGCCTACTATTGCAATCTCCCTGATCACCTAATACAGATGTTCCATGAATATCCCTTGTGTGAGTTATATATGCTGTCCTGTTGTAGTTGAGTGTCCATTACTATTGGTACATCATTGGGTGGGATTGATCCTCAGCCTGACTGGCTCTGAGGATTGGCTATGACCACAGCATACAAGCTGATATGGAGAGGGATTCACCCCAGTGGGCTCTGGTGCCTGATGCCTGTTAGGAATGCCACTGTGGGGCTAATCAGCTGTTACTCTGTTGTGGTCCTAAGCAAGATATATTAGTTATGGGTCTTCTTGAGATTGGCTCCCATGCAGGCCAAGGTCAGCCACTGTCTGTGACCAGCCCTCGTCTACCATGAAGAACTACAAAGCTATCCATTTTTATTGTTGCTTTAACTGGGCCTAGAGGTGCACAGGAGAATCTATGCTGTGAATTGAGGTCAGCAGCCACCAACAGCAGATCTGGAGAAGCTCAGCAAAAGGTATAAGATACTCTGAGGCCTACCTACCTAACAGCTGCTCATAAGGCTCAGCAGCTGAAGGAGAGACTTCAGCAGTAAGTGATTTGGGTTAAGTGGAGTCTTAGGGAGTCACCAGAGTTGGGCAAGTAGTTCACCAGATTCATACAGATTCATATTTGGTGTCATTGCTGAGCCTAAGGCTACTCAGGAAAAGGTACATAGCACAGTGAGGCCAGCAGCCATCTTCTTGAGATCTATGGAACCCCAAGAGTCCTCCAAGAAAAACTGAAGCACTGGCCAATGCAAGATACCCTCTGCTGAAAGAGCCTCAGGTGGTGTATGAGTTGAGTGCTATGAGGTTCCAGGAATCAACAGGGTAGAGTGATCAAAAGCTAGTGAGGCCATGTTGTGGGGAAGCTCAACACAGGAAAGATGGAGCCCACCATCCAGCTACATGGGAGGAAGGCTCAACACTGGAACAACATGGCTGTCCCTCTAGATGTCACCCTGAAGCCTTTACTTGTATGTCTCTGGTACTTTCTGAGCTTCCATCCCTCCACCAGAGCCCAGGATGAGTGCCCAGGAATGAGAAAGTCTATGCATGAGCCCTATAAGAGGATGCCTGGGTTTCTAGCAGCCCAATGTCTCTCTAGAAGGGGACTGAATCTCAGCTTATCTATGCAGCCAAATGTGTGCGAACTCCTATTCCCTGTACTTGTACTCCAGACTAGGAAGCTCAGTGTGGGGCTGGGATCCCTTGCTTCTCAAGAAGAACCTCTGCAGCTGAGATATCCTTCCTTCCTATTCTCATTTCCCACATGTGAGTGTGAGGCCAGCTCATTTTTTATCTCCATCCCTCCTATCAGTCTTAATGTGGTTTAGTATGTATATTTTTAGTTATGAGACTTCTATGCAGCTGGTCTTCAGATGGTTCCCCAGGTGGTTTGTTCTATAATTTAGTCATATTTGTAATGTGGTCATGGAATGATGGGAGCATAGCATTTCTTACTCAACATCTTGACCAGATGGATTACCTCAAATCTATAAAGAGCATCTAACATCTACAAAAACCCCTACAACTAACACCATACTTAATGGTGAAATACCAAATGCTTTCTCCCTAAGATCATAACAAGGCAAGGCTCCACCACTCTTATTCAATACAGTACTGGAAGTTCTAGCCACTATAATATTATTAAGAGGAGAGGAAAAAAGGCATACATGAATGTCCACATAGAAATTTCACAGAATTAAGAAACAAATAAAATAAAAGTAAAAGGTAATTTCAGCAAGGTCACAGAATACAAGATGAGACTACAAAAATCAATCATATTCCTATATTCTAACAATGAACATTTAGTAACTAAAATAAAAACAAATTAAAATTTATCATCACTCCAAAGAAAATAAAATATTTAGATATATAATTAACAAAATATGTACAGGAACTATATGCTGAAAAGTATAAGGAGCCAATGAAAGAAATAAAAGAAGGTATAAATAAATGGAAAGACAAACCACGTTCATAGATTGGAAAATTCAACTGCTTAATGTCTTGACTGTGGTCATGTACACATATGATAAAACTATATAAAGCAAATAAATACACACAAATGAATACAAGTAAAACTGAATAAGAGAGGTGAATTGTGTCAATATCAATATCTTAGCTGAAATATCAAAATGTTACCATTGGGGGAAATTGGGTAAAGAGTACATGAAATCATTCACATTTTTTTTGACTACATATGCATCTACAACTATCAGTAAACTAAGTCTATGACTGGGTCTTTGCTCCTGTTTATTCCAGAGACAATTCAATTCCCCCCACCACACACACATACACAGAGGTTTCTGCTGACCCATATGCAAAAGAGGAAGGTGTGATTAGCATGGCACCTTGACCTCAGTGAGGACTACTGTGACATCTGCTCTTGTTGATCAATATAGAAGAGGTTATGCTTATTGGCTAGAGCTAAATAATTAGGATACACTAACACAACTTAAAATCAAGAAGCTTCCAGAAAATGGAAGATGTATGTTTGGAATGGCTTTTGAAGAAATCTCTTTAAGGACAAGGGATCAAAATATCTCCATATTACTTGTCTCTCTAATAGATAGGAAGTAAAGATACACACACACACACACACACACACACACACACACACACACACACACCTTCAAACTGTGGGATAAAAACCTTCCTCTGCAAACAATTTTCTGGTAACTCCTATGTAACAGGCACTGATCTATGTTCTCATGTGCATTATCTAATTTAACTTCTATTAACCTTGAGAAGTAGGTATTGTTTTCTTCACATAAGGAATGAGAAAACTGAAGTTTGGAGTACATAAGTAGTCAAGTAACCACACTTATTTATCTCTCCTCTACCAAATTAAAAATTCTATATTTGAAACCTGTTGCCTATTTCCATGACACTTATGTAAAAATCCAATAATGTGAAAAGATAGACACAATTGTTTTGAACAGAAGACACCTGTATTCCCTACCAGTTTTCTGTGAGGTAGGACACTATAGTGAACACAGAAAGTCATGGAAGATTCCTATATATTTCTTAGCATTTCAACACTTAAAGGAAGTACAGGGGTGGTGCTAATACTCTATTTGCCTTTGTAGGTGATTGCTCTAAACAAATCTCATTTTAACTATAGGTTTTAGCCTGAAATCCTTATTAAATCATCAAGCACAGCTGCTAACAGCCAGTGTGCCAAATTAGACCTTGGTTCTCTTCCTAAATCTTGCTTAATATTTGACAAATTCACCCAAATACAGTTTGTGGGAAGAAAAGGAATTCTCTATTAACCTATTCAAAGTACAATGATGTACCCAAGGTTCTTTCAGCATACAAGTGCTGCTGACGTCCAAGCAGTGTTCGAATCAGATGATTCAACTGTTCTGACAAATCTTCACATGAAGCTACATTACTGAGACCTTACCCTGGCAGCCCAGAGCTTCTCCCAAGCCTGCTCATATCCTGCATATTGACCAAATTCTGTCCTCAGATGTGTACCCACTGTTCCTTCTGATTTCCATTTAAAGATTTTTGCAAAATTATTCCCTACTTGAGGATTAAGAAAGTTCTGCCAGTAATGGATGATGACTCTGGCCAGTTGAAATTTTCTAGACGGGAGGGTTTAAATGGATTGTGACTGAACTGGAAACACATCTACAATTCATTTTAATTATTGGTGATGACAACACAGGCTCTGCCATAATTTTGTGTTTTCCTTCTCTACCATCTATTTCAAAATGACTTTGTCATAGTTTATAGTTGGCTGATTTCTATCTAATGAATTAGAACACAAAATCCTTAATATATTATCTCCTGCCAGAGGAGAGAAGTGAAACAACGCGATTAACTGGGGAAAGGTAACAGCCCCAGCCAGACACACCAGAGCAGACAGCTGGATAAAGGAGAATAGTTTCCATCCCTTGAAAAATGAGAGATGAAGCGCATCCCAGTCTGCAGGACAGCAAAGCTGTCCTTTGAGCTCCAGAAGCTGAGACTCACTGGGAACCCAGGAAGATAACACATTCTTGGGTGGCACACAGTGACAGAAGGCAACGCATGTCTCTCAGAATCAGGACAGAAGACTGCCCTCCGGGAAGATCAGTCTCAACGAGTTTGCTGACCGGTGGTGGCCTGCCAGGCACTGAGCGCTGGAGGGCAGTTGGAACTTTCAGCCTTCTGCACAGAAACTCGCACATGCGTCTAGCACCATTGACAGAAACAGCACCTTGTTTCCAATTTGGCTGTAGATAATGAAATTAGCCCGCAAATTACCATAAAGTGAAAAAAATAAACACAAAGTTTTCAAGCATTCCTCTCCCTCCCCCGCCCCCCATACAGACCAGTAATGTCTATGGTTTTTAGCTGTTGGAATTCAAGGCAAAGCTTCTGTTTTTTTAAACCGCTATTTTGACCCCAAGCAGATAAAGAACACTAAATGACACATTCAGCAGAGTTGCTGTGCTCTTGCGGGACCGCTCTGTTTACATCAGGAAATCCAGCCGGGCGCGGACCGGGGGCGGGGGAGCGGCGGGGGCAGCGGCCGGGCGGAGGCGGCCGGGCGCCGGCCTCCCTCGCGCTCGCCGCCGCGCTCTGCTGGCTCCGCCGCGCTGGCCCCTGGCGCTGGGCTGCTGACTCCATCCAGATGTGCCGTGGCTCCAGAGTGGCTGCCGCGAGCAGTAAATGGGCATCGGAGGCTCGTCAATCTGGGCCAGAGCAATTGCGGTCTCGCGGGCGGCCCCACTGGCGCACGGAAACATGCGCGCAGGAGGGGACCGTGCGGGGCGCTCCCAGGGCGCGGGGGTGCCTAGCGCTAATGACCGACCCGGGAAATGTTCCTGATCCATTAATATATTTCCTTGTAAATGTTTTACACTCTAAAAGAAAGGGGAAGGCTGTATATCATTTGGAAATGTTGCCTGTCTATAGGTCCCTGTGGATATTACAGGGTTAGTACGACTTGTAACCAGAGCAAGAGAAACATAAAATAGCTGAGAACCACTGCCAATTAGTCATTACAGAGAGACTGTAAAAACAAGAGAAAGAGAAAGAGGAGGGAATAAAGAAGAAATGAAAGAAGAATGAAATGCCCCAGGAAAAAAAAAATAAAGAAACTAGATGCGTTTTTGTGGTATTCCCGGAATAGAAATGGGAAGCAGGACAGCTGGCAGCCTTCTAATCAGGCACAACCTGCAAAACAGCAAATTCCCAGTGCAGCCCCGGAAGGATGCTGCAATTTCCCAAACTCTCCCTCACTGCTGTCTCTATAAAACGCGATCTGAGTTGGTGGGTAGGCAGTGTGCTTTGGAACAGAACCCAATTGCGCAAAATCCAAGTTAGACATTTACTTCTGATGGCCTACTGCCTACAAAGTAGTTGCTAGCTGGGTTATAATAATAAGACAGGAACTATTTTTTAACAATCACAAGTCTTCACCAGCCACAGATGTCAAGTAGACTACTGCTATGCCTGCTGAAAAGTGTTTTTAAAGTTATGATAATTCTGACTGGATTTTTTTTTTCCTGCTTTTTGCCAGATCCAAAGATCACAAAGTGTAACATCACAAACTGAAATGAATCTGGGTGAACCTCCTAATCCTTTGGCAGCAACTTTATTGATTCTGTTCAGGAGCTAACATAAGTGAAGAGATAGGGCATGCCCCAAAGTTAAGGTTGTAGGCAAAAGCCTAGGACAGACAATGCTTCTTCCAAGAAGGAGCTGTGATGGTTCATGAACTTCCAAGAAACAGGGTGAGAAGAGAAGGAGTGCTAGAGAGGAAGCTGGGGCCCATTCGCCAGGGACTGTGGCTCAAATGTTGCTGGCAGAGAGAAACTGCTTATCTCAGCAGTATGAGGAGCAGGCCTCCAGCCAGACTTCCTCAGCCCACAAGAGTTTAGTCCCCACCTCTTCTGAGTCATGAATACGGCCACATGTGCCTCAGATTCAATCCCTGGCTCCTGTACAATTTTGCTAATCAGCTGGGGTCCTTCTTGGTGTCTGGCCGCAAGTCAGCAGATACACTTCTCAGCTTTACCAGTACAAAATATCTTGCATAAGATCTGTTTTAAAAAACAATTATATGAACAAATTGTTTTGACTTCTAGCAACAGATTTTTTAAATCTAGTAGCAAGATGGCAAATAATGATTAAACCACAAACACTATTTTAAAATAACATTAAACTAGACAAGAGATGAAGAATTCTTATAGAATCATCAAGAGTATGCTCTATTCCCTGAACTTAAAACATCCACACATGTATACATTCAGATGTTGCAGCAATTGTCCCTAAAGTTAGAGGTATTAAACTAATTATATCTGGGCCTTCTTCAGAGACAGAAACTAAAATAATTTTTTTATCTGGAAGAATTTTTACCTTCATAACATAGAGCTTTGAAGTCGTTCAATGGAAAGATTATAATCAGAGACTAATTGGAAAAGCCTTATGAACTGGCTCCTCCATCAATCTGCTTGCACCATCCATAGTAATGGGCCACAACAGATTGTGTCTCCTCTGAATTGAGGACTCAAAAATAGTGTCATGGTTTTGTTGGCAAGCCTGTTTCAGCTACTATTATTTCTCTGTAGGTCTCCTTGTACAAAGCTCACCTATCTGCCCCTTCTCTGTGTCTGTCCAGTGTCCCCCTTCCTGACAGGTTCTCCTCACTCTTTTAATACTCCATTTCTCACCTCTTGCCTGATTGTGGTTTAACTGTCTGGATGAGATCTTGGCCTTCTGCTATTCTCTCTACATATTGTTTCCTTCCACAACTAGTTGATACTAACAGTTTATACAAATGACTTTGAAATTTAAAGCTTCAGTCTTGACATTTTCCTTAGGTTCTAGGTGTATTCTTCCAGCTGCAACTTGATATTATCATTTGAATTTAACATAACATGATTCTAAATTCAGTGCTTTGAAGAGCAAATGCATTATCTTCCTTCCTAAATGCAACTAATTCAGCCCTCCAGACTCTCCAATTTCTACGAAAGATAACATTACTCTCCCAGTAACACAGCCCCATAACCTCAGAGTTTCTCTTTAACTCATTCCTCTCATTGTTCTATCCTTATTTCTATAAGACTCTCTGTGTCAGCTCCTGCTCATGCTTGGGGATATAAAGATGAACAAGACAGCCAGTAGCTCTCCACTCATTGCCAACTCAGCATGTGAATGCCATGTCAATCATACCAGCAGCACCTATAGCATAAGTTCTCTGCTCAAAGTTTTGTAGTCTTCACCTTTTCCTTATATGAAAATGTTCATGTTCATTAACCTTAAAAATATCAATCAGAGCTGAACTATTCTTCCACTGCATCTTCAATTTCCCCAGAAACCTCCGTTGGGAAAAGATTCTTATTTCCCTTTCTCCTGCCAGGTGAGTCAGCCCTACTGCCAGCCTTCTGGAGATTTCCTCCTGAAGAAGTGTCCTCCTACAGATCACGAGATCTAGATAGAAGCTTAAACTCTCTCCTATCTAGTAGGGTAAATTTTAGGCAAACCTTAAGATCAAAATCAAGCAGTGCTCCATGGGGATCCCCATGTCCCCAGTGAGACATTATCCATGGTCTACTTTGTTGATAACTGACTTGTCTCCAGCATAACCTCTTTGTTCCCCAATTTCAAGCCTCTATCCTCAGGTCTGTCGGCCATCTCCAGTAGATGTTTCACAGGCATTTCAAATTCAAAAACACTAAAACCAATTACACTTTCTTTGCCCTCAAAATCTTCCCATCCTTTGTAGTCTCTATTGATTTTGGTAATGGTAGACTTATTTCTTTTTATTCAATAAAAAAACTTGGGAACCCCTCCAGATTCCTCTTCTTCCTCCACTATGAAGTCCAGTCAGCCAAGTTCCATCTCATCTACATCTCAGGACACCATGGGCAAGGTTGCATTGTCAAGTGTGCATTTCCAGCACAGTGACCTCTACCGTCTAGTCCAAAGTACCCTTCTGAACTAATCTTCAGCCTTCTCTACTCAATCCTGCATGCTGGGAGTTCTTGCCCTCCTGCTTCCAGTAGGGAGTGCAGCTGCAGATTGAAAGGCAAGGCAAACGTCCATCCCCTGCTTCCTCACTGCTCACCCTAAACACTGTGGTGTTCCTTGCTGCTTTCCCTAAACCGGCCCAAAACTCTATAAATAGTCCCTTCATTATACTCTCTTCAAAGCACCCAATTTGAAAGAGCTTTTCTGCCAAGAAAACTGGCATGCTGACTCATCTATAAAACTCTGTATATTCTATAACTTTATGATCTCAGGCCCAGCACAACTTCTAATATATAGTAGGTAACTGATAACAGTTTATCTAATGAATGCGTGAATTACTTAGTGAACACACATTGTTTGGTATTTACAACTCTAGTATAACTTCTATTAATTATATTGTAAGCTCAAGGGCATCTCACAGAGCAACTAACATGTACTTATATAAAATAAGTGTCCAATAACTATTTATTAAAGCCACGTTATTGAAATATTGAATATAGTCTATATCAGAAGGAAGCTAGAAAATAAGAAAAAGGATTTTTAAAAAAGAGAGAAGGATAGGAAGGTGAGAGGAGAAAAATTCATTCTGATTAAATAATATCACAATTATTCCATTTGCATTGTTTCGGCATTTGAAAGTATTCCTCCCATTTCTTCTGTGTTGATGTTCTGACCTGTCTCTGGTTTATCATACAACAGCATTTTCAACCTGAGCATCTAATGAAAGCAATCAGGAAGACCTCTCACTTATTCTCTAGTTATTTTTCTCAATAAAATCTTATTGGCACATTTATTAAGTCTAAGTGTGCTGAGTGTGGTAGCAATTCCCAAGAATTTACATCTTGTCTAGAGAAGCTGAAATGTGATGTGGAAGAGAGAACATGGACATAAACAAACACAAAATGGTAACTATTGAAATGAGAATTAACACACTGCCACATTAGTACAGGAAAAGGTGTTTGCAATTCTCTGAAAGCCAAAGAATAACTCATACAGCTGGTGACATCTGAGTAGTGTTGTCCCCTGGCAGTTCTGGGAGAGTGAATGTATCCTTCGTAATCCTAGGAGTTCAGCTCCATCAGATGTCTAGTTTGAGAAAAAAATCATTAAGTAGGTCAGACTCCTCAACCATTTCTATGCATCAATTGGATCAGTAAGATTCCACTCCCTGTGTCTGCTAATTTGACCTAACACACTTATACTTTGGTATCATTTAGAAATTATACCAGGGGGAGATTGTTTGGGTTTTCTCTACATAGAAAGTACTCTGCACAGGAAATCAGATGTGGTCCTAGTTCCAATGCAATCCTGAGAAGGTGGGTATGGTTCCTGTCCACAGAATACAAAGTGGACACAGGGCTGGGTTGTATAAACAGTGTTGGGTTCCCGCATAATACTCCTAGTTCTATAGATACAGAGGGATGAAAGGTCCCTGTCCTTCCATCTCTACTTCCTTTAACAAAAATTCCTAAGGCTTGGAGTGCTTCCCTTCCCTTAAACTGACTTCAAATGAATGACAATGCTGGTTTACTAAATTCCAATTCTGCCACACTTTGATGAAAAGACCAAGGTGTCTTGTCTGCCATGAGGCAGGGGAAGTGAATTGCACATAATAGGGAGTGCACAACTGCCCAACCGTAAGGACCACTACGAAGGGACTTTCCCTTGTGAATTGAGAACACCATCTCAACTCAATTAGCATTAAAACAATAAACAGGTGAACAGTATTACTAACAAAGTCCTGCTCTCCACACCCTTCTCCTGCTCTAGACAACATTCATGTCTACACAATTAGAAAGATATATTCCCTTTTTAATGTGAAAATAAATTAAAGATGTGAATGTAGAGAAAGAGTAGCATGAATGGTATGCCTTAGGCACAAGAGCTGTTAAAAAAGAAAAAAAGAAAAATCTGTAAATAGAAGTAAGTCTTCATAGAGCACAGCCCTGAAGTCTTGGCTCACAAAGCAAGAAAATAAAAAGAAGACAACTGGTGAGTGAGGGAGTTTCCTGAAGCCATGAGTAAAATCTGGCAGAAAGCACCATATATAGCTTTTCTTTTTTTGGTGTCAAGTCACATGACATCACAGTCTATAAATTTTGCTGTGATTGGATTTGAATAAACTTGTAGATTCAAAATAAAACTCAGTTGAAACAAGTTCCACAAAGCAACTCTATCTTCCCAGCAGCAGTTAAGTACATTTTCTAACCGCTCTTTTCTGTTCTGGATTGCAAAGGGAACTGGAAGGCCCACCCGGAACTAACAGGACAAAGTTCAAACCATACATACATACACACACACAGACATACGCACACATATAGGCACACACAGACATGCGCACTCCAAGAACAGCAGTAGTAGCTGGAAGAGTCACGGTGATGCTGGATAACACTTTGATTCTACCGTGAAGAACTTGTCCCACTCTTGTTTTTCTTCCTTCTTATTCCTGTTGTCTTAACTCTGCTCAGTAGGTGTAAAGAAAAAGTATTAGACCAGCCCTGCAAACATGCTCTGGGTTTCAAAGGGACCAGGGCAGAAAAAATAAAAATACATACACAAGTCCTGGTGTTACAGTTAACATATTCTACCTATTTCAAATATTTCCTCTTCTTTTGTGGAATTTATTTTCGAAAGAGATGGGGCTGATATGTGTAAGGATCGGATATATTTAAACAGTGGCAAACATGCATATTGATGTACAAGATCATTGCAAAATAACTAAATTAATCTTAAAAGCCCAGTTACTCAGATCCGTCTAAGTGTAAATAACTATGCAACTGATATAGCCATTATGTTTATTTGTTATGTGTTTTAATATGCAAATAATCCTATCGGTAAATACTTATCTTCTTTCCTACTCCATGCATACCCAGGCTGGGCTCTAAAATCTCTTGTCTTTGAAAAACAGTGATTTTTCCTCCTTTAGGGATATTTAGCAATGTCTGGTGACATTTTTTGTTTTCGTAACTGGGGGAAGAGAGTGCTATTGGCATCTAGCGGACAGAAGCCAGAGATGTTGCTATACATTTCACACTGCCCTTCCCCCAAAACACAGAATGATCTGGATCAAAATATCAATAATGCTAAGGGTAAGAAACCCTGATTTAACACATACTCTTACTTTCTTCCCCTCTCACGAGAGTATTTACCACACCTCTTTCAGTGTGTTCTTTTACTTCTTATACTATTACACGGTGTTCTCTTAGCTACAAAGGCAAGACCCAATATGGAATCCACAACTGCTTGGCTAAAAAGCCTCGCAATTTGGTCTGCTAACCAGAACTAGAAGTCACGTACACTACGTGTGTAAGCAAGATTGATGGCCAAAACACCTTATATACAAAGATAAACTAAAGTAAAAATCAATGTTACCCTTGGATCATGGTCACTTTCTGCCAGATAGTTAGAATCACAGGCATCTGATTCAAGAACAAAAATTTAGCACTACTCACTTGTGGTCTACATTTGATTTCTTCGGGTAAGACCCAAAGACTGCAGAATTGATGTCAGAATAAATGACAGCTTTTGAAAATGGCAACCATAGGGTTTTCCTCATAGAATCAAGTCTTTCCCCATGCATAATCTTGCAGAAGCCTTGGTAAAAAAGAGGTCAAACTTTCATACTCAGTAGACGACAGCAGGCTTTCTGCAGTTTCCTCCTCTGGTACAGAGTTTTTTAAGAGTTTTGGACAAAGTGTGTATTTAAGAAACTGGTGGTCTAGCTATCTAATTGCATAATTTTGAGTAAGTTATTTCATTTCCTGAACCTTAGTTTCTTCACCTGTAAGACAGTCTTTAATATTAATACAGCAGTTAATAATGACTAATTTCTATGTGCTAAGCATTGGCTGGCTTTCATATGTCAATCCAACTGAAATCTCACTGCAGCCCTCTGATCACCAGGCATGTTACAAATGAGAAAACTGAGGCCCAGAGTGGTTAAATAACTAACCATATCACAGAAAAGGAATGAGATAAGATTTCAATCCAGGCCATCTGTCTCAGCAATTACATTCTACTATCAAGTAGCCTTCTGGGAAGAGAAAAAAGAAGATGTTGATATTATTCCTTAGTGTAGTTTTTAATGAATGGTAGTTATACTTTAATTAAGCCAATAAGTTTACTTTTCTGTTTCTTCTCTCTGTAAGTGCTGCTGAGTCAGTTAAGAGGGAAGCTGGGCCTATTTTCACTTCATAGTAGAATATGGGGGTGATCCATTCTCGCATCTGCTGTTGAATCGAAATACTGTACCACCTGAAATTGAACATTAAGCCTCTGGTTTATGAAACTCTGATAGAGCTGAAACCTGAACAAGGAAAGGTCATTAAAGTTCAATCTTTTCTATAGAGGAGTCCCTCAGTCTCATTCTCACTAGGAAAATGTAAGAGTTTCTCTTCAACATTGCAGTTATCTGAGATTGAGGAGACCTAACTCTCATCATTCTCAGATGAAGAATATATTTATATTTATATTCTTCTAAAGGAACAGTCTTGGAGTTGCACCTCATTTAAATTTTATACCTTACAACCTATGTTGTTTTGAGTAATGGAGAAGGATTCAAATAGGAGCTGAGACATACAAGTTTCAAATTCACCTTGCCACTAAGTTGATCTTGGAAGTGAGATTCCTCATCTGTAAAACATGGGCACTTTATGGGTTGTTGCAAAAATTGAATCAGAGGTGAGGACGTGCTTTGAGTAAATATTTAAAGAAAGAAACATAAGCGACTCTCATATAAGTGACACCCAGAGTTCCAAATCCTAAGCTGACTTCTCAGTTTTTTGATACCCTATTCTAAGAGAAAGCTGTTGTATCAGTATTTCCCTCCAGCGTTGCTTGTGTTTACTCCTACTCCTAATGTCAGCATTAACTGCACCATGCTCCTAAGCCCAGCATATTGCTTCCAAACATGTGCCTCTCCAGCAAAACCTCCAAATGGGTCCCAAGGACCATGTCTGGCATTCCAGAGGTCAGAGCCAGAAGCATCACCAGCTGGCCACATTAGTCCTGCCCTACCAAAAGTGATAGACAGTGGTCCTCCAGTTCCTAAGACACTTGATTAGCACTTGGCAGACCAAATCCACAAGCACTGGGAAGGAACTAATATTCGTAAGACACGTGTTACCTGCTAAAGGCTTTCCCCATATCTATTTCATGTTCAAAGCAATATCGTGGGGTTGATATTATTATCCTCATTTACAGCTGAAAACACTGAGAAGTTGACTTACTGTGACAGATACTGGATTTAAAGCAGAAGATATTTCTTGCCAAAGTCTAAACCTCAAGCTTTTTCCAAAATGCCATACTGCTTCCTGCCAGCACCCTTCTCCCCAACCCCAATACCAGTAGCTAGAATTTGGACTGCAAATTAGAGAATTAAGGTCAATATCCACAGTGTCGGAAGTAACCTCTGGTTTCTCAAGCATGTCTTTTTATGGCCAGCCCTACCCATCCACCATTTACCACTTTGCCCACTCCATAAGACAGGCTGGTTGCAGTGCCTAACTGCTTGGGACTCAAGCTTCTCCCCAGAGATCAGCCTTTCTAGCCCTCTCCAACTCATAACGACTTCTATCAGACAAAGTGGCTTTGGCATTATGCCCTGTGAATATCTAACCCCAACTCCTTTTACAAAAGAGAAGATGAAGGCTAAAATTGGTAAAATGGTGAGCCCAACATCACCAGTATGTGAGCAGCAGAAGAATCCTGGGGCCAAGTCTCTAATCCCAAGCACCCTGCAGAATGTGCCTGATATACTTGACCTTCTGAAGCTCTCTCCAAAATTACACTTGTGGAGTTCCACCCAAAATTACACTTATGATGCCGTAGCTTCTCAGGGATATCCTGATGACATACTGTGTTTTCATAAATGTCAAAAGGACAGCTTCCTGAAAACACTGACCATCTTAATAATGGAGGTATGGATGTCCGTCTATACATATGAGTTTGCCAATTTATTTTTAATGTCAGCTTGAGCTTACAGGGAGTGTGTAAGGCCAGTCACAGCCTTGTGTCATGAAATATGTATGGAGCTATGTCATTGCAGATAATTAGTCATAAAGGATGTCATGAAATCAAAATCAAGCTTCTTGTCATCAATACTTTATGGAAACAAATCTTAAGTTTATTTGTTTGAGAACAAAAAATGCAGAAATCAAGAACTTAGAGAAAAATTTTAAAGGATTTCACTTATGGACAAACCTTATTTTACGTATATCATTTGTATGAGAAAGAAAACAAAGTTGGGGAAATTTTGGCTTTCTTTGGCTTGCTGAAATATGTAAAATAAAACAGGGAATTCTAGTGGCAAAGCTCCACTCTCATTTCCTATTATGTGATTTTAATTAAATACTTTCAGTAATTCTCTAACTCACCACCACATTTATAATGAAATTATAATAGCACTGCTTGCATTTCAGTAAGCTTAAGATGATCATGTGAAATATGGTTAAGCAGTATATAAAAGCGTTCCAAAAATATAGTAAATATTGTAGACTTTTTTATTTTGGCTCAACTTGGTACTTTTGTGTACTTTAAACTGTGGTAAGCCAAGACAACTAGGTAAATTCTTGGGACTTATGCATTAATCACCACTTTTTGGAAGTGAGAAGTACTATTTCAAAAGGCTCAATAGAGAACTTGCTTGTTTATAACCAGCATTGTGGAGAATAGAATGCTTTCACTGTTAATTGAGAACTTACATGTTCTGAATTTGAGACCTAGAATCATATTAAAATATATTTTATTTTCAAGAATCCCAAAAATGAAAATATTTAACATGGAAGAAATTGCTTCATGAGTTATTAACAAAAGCTTTTACACTCTTTGCATGTCACAGGTTGGCAGCCATCAGATGCAGAGCTCTGCAGCTCTGTAACTGAAGTTTTCTGTGTTCTTCCCATCTTCATAGAGAAAGCTGATGTCTGGCCAAAAGAAACATGGGATAAAGTGGGCTCAGCACTCTCATTAACTCTAGTGTTTTCCTTTAATGGGACTTGAGAACGGAGCTTTACCACTACAAGTTCCTATTTCATTTTCCTTTCATTTCTATCTCTCTTAAATTCTATGTCTTTCATTTATATTATGACATTATTCTTCCATGAAGTTTAGGTTCTACACCTTCCATGTGGCCATGGAATTGAGAATGTGAATTTTTTTAAATCTCAAAGGAGATTATATGGTTCACATTTTTCCATCCTTTATTAAATCTGTCACAAATGTACATTTGACAAAGTTCTGAAACCTGGACCCCCAGGGCAGATTGAAAGATATATTTTAAAGTAGTATACAAAGTAAAATTTTTCTTTATATATTCATAAAATTTCTTCTTAAAAATAATTGGATTGTTTAACAAATAGAATGAAGATAAAGAGAAAAAATTGCTATGAAATCTGTCTTTATACATTTTAATTGAGAAAAACAACTTCTGCCGTACTCTATTAGCACAACTTTTACATCTTCCTCAACTGGATGTTTCTTCTCCTCCAACAGCAACTGAAAAAAGTCTGAGTGCCCTCTTTCCAAAATGACTTAAAATGTGTTTGTTTATGGAATATCTCAGAAAAAAAAATAATTAAAAAGACAACAGAAAAGAAAATGAGAATGTGTTGATATTAATTTTCCCCTAGAAGCAAAGAATATTTATAGCTTTGCTTTTCTATTTCCTGGCATCTCATACTCTTTAAGTACCAAATGCTTTAGAGGGGTTTTTTTCCTCTTAAAAAAAATCAGGCATAAAAATTAATGGAGCTTTATTAGTCTGCACAAATTAACACATTCCACCATACTCCTTAATGAATCAAGAACTTCATGTGCAAGCTCCTTTCACAGAACATTTGATCCTCTCTAAATCAAATGCCTTTTGCTGCCTTGGAAGTTTGGACAGCTTTCATGTTTCACCTGGGATCCGCTCTCTGAAACCAGGTCACTCTGAGAAGCCACAGGGTATTGTGTAAACAGTGAGCCAAACCACTTGTGACCTGATATAGAACAGAAGCACAATTCAAGGAAACTCCTGAGGAATTTCTCCTGCTCTGGAGGAGGCTGACTGGCCATGTGACCTTCTGGAAAGAGAACAAAAAGATGCTCCCTTCTGAAGACAGCGGAAATATCTTTCTTTGAGAGGCATTATTCAGGTGCTGCCTGGCTTCTATTGGCCAGCTGCTACGGACACTTCCTAAAACGCAGCCTGGCTGAGTGATTGATTTCACACGGTGCTGCTGCTGCTCCCAGTGCTCTCTTGGAGGCAGAAGTTGGTAGGCATAAAAGGGAACCACTCAGAAGCAGAGAAGTTAAAGACACTAGCCACTTTGAAATATTGTGAAGCTTTTAGAGTCTAGCTTACATTTCTAATACAAACCTCTCTCTCACTCTGCTAAAATTTAACAGCTCTTGAAGATTGCACATAGAGAATAAAAAGACCACGTGCTTCCTTTCTTAGTAATACACATGCTCTGTGTCAGCAAAAGCTTTGAGGCCTCGGTTATGAAGGCATCTGTGGGAACTTCTGTGGGAACCTCAGGCCAAATCATGTGATCCTGTACCCTGCTAATTGCTCCTATTGCGGTGAAAAGAAACCTTAAAAATGATATGGTCACTTTTTTTTTTTTTTCAAAGAAATTACAATAGATCCCGAGTATCATCTTATTATTTAGAGTTACTTAATGAATTCACAGGAACAAGAAGATGAAGAAATTGGCTGTTTTGAATTTGCAATGCTTTTGATTCTTCCTTCCTTCCTTCCTTCCTTCCTTCCTTCCTTCCTTCCTTCCTTTCTTTCTTTCTTTCTTTCTTTTTTCTTTCTTTCTTTCTTCTTTAAGATGGTTCCACATCTGCATATTACAAAGCAAAAAACACAATCTGATGGACAGAGATTCTTCTAGTGACGCAAACCACATTGAATAATACAACCCAGGAAAGCATGAGGGAATAGCTGCTTTGCTTTTTGAGTAATTCAGAACAGATATGATAAATAAATTCTGTAGATATTTATGTAAAAATTAAATAAAAAAGATTGCTTATACCCTTTCAAAAAATGTTTAAAAAGCAGGGAGGGAGTGGATAAAAGGAACCCAGCCTAGCATGGTGAAAAGGTTGCAGATTGAGACCGGCTGAGACAGATGTAAAGAAAGCACGAAAGGAGCAGTGTGCTCCTGGAATAGTGCCCAGCAGACAGTCACATGCCATGCTTGTGTACCTGGGCATCCCCATATGAAAGCCCAATAGGAGGCTTACTCTGTTCACAGACTTTGGGAACCCAGGCATGCCATTTCGCTCACACAGTGAATATTATTATTATGTGCTAAATATTATTCTGTGCTCTTGGCATACTACTATGACTAAAACCAAAAAAAAAAATGTTCTACTCTCATGGGTCTTACAGTCTTGTGAGGAAATATGGATATCGACAATAAGTTAATAAACAAACAAGAAAGACAGAAGTGTTACAAAGTGAATGAAACAGACTGTTGTGATAGAGAGTGATGGGAGCACTACTCTAAAGGGGCTTGTCAGTGAACAAAGAGGGGACATTGAAGATGAAACCAGAATGAGAGTTAAGGAGCCAAACAGGTCAAGTTAAGGGGAAGAACAGCCAGGCAGCAAGGACACACTGCATGAAGGCCCAGAGGTGCAAAAGAAACAGAAAGCAGTCCAGCATGCTCAGATGTTTGTGAGAGTGGGAAAGCACAGCAGGAACGAATGCCAGGGGGAAGTGGGATCCAGGTGAGGCAGGGGATGGTGGTCCAGAAGAACAGCTTTGTGAGAATGTGGTTTTCCCTGCATGTACCTCCAGTACCCATAATGCTTCAAATCCAGAAGACCTGTTCCTCTGGTCTTCACAGTCATCCTCTGGGGTCTGAGTCTGCCCTCCCTCCTTCTCACATCTGGTTCTCCCTTCCAAGCTAACCTTTTTCTCCTTGAATCCAGAACTTCTGCCTTCAATAATTATACAAGTAGAAGACAGCGAACATTGCAGTGAAACTTCCACATGTCATGAAGTGTGCTCTTTATAAATCCTTCAGGATGACAAGCAAGCTCAGAGAGAGTAAACTACTCCAAGTGCTGAGCCATTCCACCTCAGAGTTTGCACATGGGACAATCTAGGGCTCAGCACTCCCAGACCTAAACTCTGCCGCTCCTCAGAATGAGAAATGTATCTCATTTTCCTTGCAATGCTCCTGGAAACTACTGGAAAATATTTGCAATTAGTTATTTTCTTACTAAACCTTCCAGAAATTACCACTTCAGAATCTGAGACTCTTTTTATTTTCTTCCTGCCTAATTTCTTTGCAGCATCTAATACTAATTGTCAATCCATCTATTCAGGGGACTCTCATTCTCATTGCATAACAACACTGTTCCTTGTTCTTCTGGTGTCTTTCATTCTCTGACTCTCAGTGACCTGTGTGTTCTACCTGTTCTCCATTTCTCTCCTCTTCTCTTCCCTACCATTAACCCTTTCTTCTCTTCTCCTCCTCTCCTCTCCTGTTTATCTCTCCTTGTATCCTCACTGAGTTGTTCAATCACTTCTCCAGTTTTGAGTCCCATCAGTTCACTCAGTATACCGATAATTCCCAGACCAGTTTTCTGTCATCCTTTTTATTTCCAAAACTGTAAAACCTCAACTGTTTATTAAATGTTCCATAAGTACTTAAACTAACCATATTTAAAACTAAAATCATTATTTTTTTTCAAAATAAGCAAATTTTCTCCTTTTATATTCATAACTTTTTAACTGTCTTCTTGCCCTCTTCACTTATCCAAAGTGTACTTATCTTTTAAGATCTAGCCCAAGTGCTACTTCCTCATGAAATATTTTCTCAAAACTAAACCACACTCTTCTCTGTGCCCCTTGGTCCTTTAGCTATATAAACTGTACATTATACTAATTTATTTATGCATTTGCCTTCATACTTAAGAACAAAAACTCTGTCTCATTTATTTCTGTTACCAGGACAGCACACTGCCTAAATATATCACACTTTTTGAGGACCACAGCTAGTTATAATAATAAAACTTTAGATCATTTTTATTTTTCCAACATTAATTCTTGTTTGTGCTTCCCAAGTGATGATCTCCTAGACTAGCATAAGAGGCTGTCATAGATGGTTTAGAGTTTAAGCAGCCCTGAATTTAAGAACTAACCAATTACCCTTTGGTTTGTAGTTTTTTGTTCCTCTTATTTACTTTAGTTCCCAGAATATCTCACTGGATTAATGTTTCTGTGATACTTTTTTCTATCAGAGTCTCTCAATATGTGTGCAGAGCTGTGAATCATGCTTCAGTTAACTCAGAGCTCTGTTGTATTGTAGATCCTTTTCAAGCCTTGGGACAGCATGGCCAGCCAAATACTGTGAAGAGCAGAGACAAGTGGAAGCCAAAACCCCCCAAAACAGCTAGAATGAAAACAACAGCCTCAATGATTACTGCTTAGACTTTGGTTATACTAAGAGGCTCACATGAGAAATAGAAACTTTATAATAGTACCTTAAATGGCTTAATACTCCATAGTTCAGGAAACCCTGAGGGCCTAGAGAAAAAAAGAACAAATCTACTCTAAAGGATATTCTTTCAGTTGAGATCACACAGGATTGCAGGAGGAAAAAAATTCCTCAGAAGAGAATCTCATAATTGAAAATTTTATAACACACAAGAAAGTATCACAAATGAGTCAGCAGACAGAGCAAACCCCAGGAACTTGAAACAATAGAACAACATTCTTAAATAAGTTATAAAATAAATATGTTTAAATTATTAAAGCGAAAAAAGAAAAAACAAAATCCATGCAGAAATAAGATATTTTAAATGAAGGATAGAGAGCTTTGGGGAAAAAATAAGACTTTCAGAGAAAATACATAGTCATTAAAATTAAAAATTTATGATTGACCACATTAGACATAGGTAAAGAAAGAATTAGTAAACTAGAATGTGTATCTGAAGAAGTCACGCAGAATCCAGAGACAGAGAGAGACAATGAGGTGACATAGGAAATGACACTGACAAGCATGAGATGAAGTACAGAACAAATGGCTGGACAGATATGGTTATTGCTTATATGCTTTTCATCTGGTTCTCTTTACTCATACATTGCTGATTCATTTGGGATGACAATGTGCTAAGCTAAAAATATTATCTACCAGTCCCACCCCAAGCAAAGGGGTAACTAATTGATACAATTTTGTCCAATGGAATAGAAGAAGCAGTTTCCAAGAAAATATCCTGAGAGTGCTCTTTAAAAGCTTATTCTTTCTCCTCTTAATTCTTTCTGTGTGAACACAGGTACTGTGCTAAAGGTGGAGCAGTCATCTTGCAAATATATAAAGGATGATGAAACAGAAAGCTAAAATGATCTTAACCAACCCTCTTTCAGGCATCTAGTCTTATGAGAAAAAAATAAATCTCTCTAATTTATTCAAGTCACCATTTAGTAGTGTTTTCTATATGATGTATCTGAATATAATCTCTTTTGTTGATAAAATAAGAGGGATCTAGAAAGAAAAGTAGAGAGTGAAGGTAAGAGCATATTTAAAATAGAAAGTCCCTGAGAAATTTTCAAATTCAGAGGAAAACACTCAGAATAACAACAAAGTTTAAAAATAAGTCCACACATAGAAACATTCAAGACACTGATAGAAAGATGATGTTAAAAGTAACAGAAAAGATAGTTAGATTAAGAGCATATTTCTCAAAAAAAAAAATTCCAGAAGACAATGGAATAGTATCTTTAAAGTATTGAGAGAAAATTATTGGCCTTAATTCTATAGTTAGCTAAATTATTATGCAAGAGTGAGAGTAAAATATAAACTTTTTCAGATAATAGTTTATCAGTCACAGATCTTCACTGAAATAACTGTTAAGAATACATGTGATGAAGGTAGAAAATAAGCTAGAAACAGTGTAATAAGCTAGAAGCATTAGTGAGCCAACACATTAATAAATGCGTCTAAATTATACAGTCATGAGCTGCACAATAGCATTTTAGTCAATGCCTGACTGAATAAACAATGTTGATCTCGTAAGATTATAATGGAGCTGAAGAATTTCTATCACCTAGTGACGTCATAGATACCTTAGCACAATGTACTTCTCACATGTTTGTGGTAATGGTGCTGTAAACAAACCTACTGAGGTGCCATACATTTTTTATACTTTTACAAAAGTATAGTATATACAATTAAGTAAGGTACATAATACTTGATAATGATAATAAATTACTACGTTACTGACTTATGTATTTATCATACTATATATTTTATCATTATTTTAAAGTATAATCTTGCTGCTTAAAAAAATTTTGCTATAAAATAATATGTTGCGTTATGCCAGCAGCAGCTTTAAACATCTTATGCTTACTGTATCTCTCGATTCTATCTTTTCCTTCTTGTGCTTGATTTAATCTTGTGTTTTTATGTTCGTCATGGTTCCCTAAATGTACAAAATCCCCTGCTAATGTTGCCAGTAAGAAACCATGTCCAACAATTGACCTAGAATGCAATTAAAAGTGATTAAGGACTATGAATATGAAAAATCAGTGATGGTAATTGCTTTCCAGTTAAGCACATCCTATTCCACTGTAGCTACAGTCTTGAAAAACAAGAACAAAGTGATGAAAGCCATCAAAAGATCTTCTTCACTAAAGGCAACATGACTACCAAAAATTCAAGAAAGGCTTATATTAGATATGGAGATACTTCTAATAATATGGATTGAAAATCAGCCACAGAATTATGTCCCTCTCAGCACGATTATGATCACAGCCAAAGCAAAATGTTTTCGATGTTGAAAGAAAAGACTGAACTCAACTAGTGTTCAATTTAGTGCTAGTTCTGGATGGTTTAAATGATTCAAGAATCATTATTCATAATATAATGTGAAAGTGAGCAGTGAGTCTGCTAGTTGTGATTTGAAGGCAGCTGGAGAATTTTTAGAAACTCTAGATAAGCTGATTATAGAAGGAAATTACTTGCCAGAGAAAGTATTCAGCATGGAGGAAACCTCCCTATTCTAAACAGATGCCTAAAGGAATTTCATACATAAGGAGGTCAAGTCAATGCCAGGTTTCAAGGTTGTTAAGGACAAAATAAAAGTCTTGCTTGGGTGCAATGTTGTAGGCTACAAATTGAAACCCTCTATAATCTTGGCGCAGTTAGAAACCCAGGACCTTCAAACATATCAGTATGCACACACTGCCAGTGTACTAAAAATGCAATAAGAAGTCATGAATTACCCAATTCCTTCAAGATGCCTTTCTAAATTGCTATGCCAGAACAATGGCAAAGTACACTTTGAAGAATAATATACCTTTTGAGATTTTTATTATTGTTTCTAAGGCTCCTAACATCCTCCTTTTATTGATGATCTTCATCCCGATGTCAAAATGATATTTATCCCTCTAAATACCACTTCTTTGATCCAACCAACATATCAAGGAGTTATAGCAGCTTTTAAGGTATACTACTTGAGAAGGATGTTTGCTCAGGCTAATGCTGCAACTGAGGAAGAAACTGAGAAGACACTGATGTAATTCCATTACTGCATCAAGAACATTGTTTGGGCTTGAGGTGATGTCACCAAGAAGTGTGTGAATTGCATTTGAAAGAAGACACTTAAGAGGTTCGCCCATGACCTCAAATCACTTGCCAAGAATGAGGAGTTACAAGAAAAGAATGAGGCTGTGGTTGAGATGGCAAACAACTTTAACCTGGATGTGGATGCAGATGACATTGAAAAGCTACTAGAGGAGGTTCCTGAGGATATGACTAATGAAGAGTTGTTGGAACTGGAATGGGAAAACAGAATTAAATAACAGGCAAAGGAAAGGAAAACGGCAGGAGTAGGAAAAAGACCTCCGCAAAAAATAAATTCACATAAAGGATTTAGCAGAAGTTTGAAGACCTTAACAAGCTCCTTAAAATATTTAAAAACATGGACTGTCAACACAAAAATGTTGTCATTAATAGAGAGTAATATTGATGGTGCATTATCTGCTTACAAGTGAATCGACGATGAAAAAAAAAATTAAGCAAACCACTATGGATATATTTCAGAAAAGAGTGACACCATCTCAAAAAAATCCTAGTCAGGTTCTTCAGAAGGTATTCCAGAAAAAGGCATTGTCATCAAAGGAGATGACAGGACAGCTTCATGTGTGTTATTACCCCTGAAGACCTTCCAGTGGGACAAGATATGGTGGAAGAAGACAGTGATACTGATGATCCTGACTCTGTGTAGGCCTTATCTGATGTGTATGTTTGTCAGTGTTTAACAAAAAGTTCAAAAAGAAAAAATCTAAATAAGGAAAAGCTTGTAGTATAAAGATGTAAAGAAAACACTTTTGTATAGCTCTGTTTTACATTGTGTTTTTACAAAAGAGTCTAAAAGTTAAAAATATTTAAAAAGTTTATAAAGTTAAAAAAGTTATAGTAAGCTGAGGTTAACTTATTATTAAAGAAAATTGTAAATAAATTTAGTGTAGCCTAAGTATACAGTGTTATAAAGTCTATAGCAGTATACACTAATATACCATACCTTCACATTCACTCACCACTCACTTACTGATTCACCCAGAGCAAATTCCAGTCCTGCAAGTTCCATTCATGGTAAGTTCTCTACATAGGTGTACCTTTTTATATCTTTTAGACCGTATTTTTACTGTATCTTTTCTATGCTTAGATATGGTTTAGATTTACAAAGACTTACTATCGGGTTGCAATTGCCTACAGTATTCAGTACAGTAACATGCTATATGTGTTTGTAGCCTAAGAGCAATAGTCTATACCATTTAGCCTATATGTGTAGTAGTCTGTACCCTTTAGGTGTGTGTAAATGCACTTTGTAATGTTTGCACCTAACAATGGACTTCTCAGAATGTGTCCTTGTCAATAAATGATGCATTTCTATAACTAACTATATATATATATATATATATATATATATATATATATATATATATATACACACATACATATATATGTATATATATATAATGTATGTATGTATGTATGTATGTATGTATCCAGTACTTGCTAGAAAAGCTACAGCACAGAAGCAACTGCTTACTATTTTACACATACACACACACATATATTACATATATGTGGAACTTAATAAAAGCTTATGATTAAAAAATGTATTGAGGCTAAATTAGAAAGCAGTTGTCTCTGTGCTGTAGTTTTTCTAGCAAGTACTGGATTCAGTTACTCTATATATTTTCTTGTCTATCCCCAGTTATTTCTCTAAGAAGCAGATTGTAAAGGCAAAATATCTACCACTGAGAGTACTTTAGCTATTAATGGACATTTCTCCATATTTCCTGGCTCTACCTACAAAACACTGACAACTAACATGATTTCAGCTTACAGATTTTAGCCAAAGAGGAAATAAATATTAATTGTATACTATATAAAATAATAAATAATTTAATCAAATAAACACCTAAAAAAATAAAATTTGTGCTATATGCAACCATTGAATATTGCCATGTTTTTAAATGTTGTTACTCCCACAATCTAATATCCTATTTTACCAAGCTTTCCCCTGTATATACTAACCCAATTTTAAAAAAGGTTCAAAATCAAAAGGTCAACTCACTGAGAGAGACCATTCTCCATATTGTAAGTAACTTCTTTCTAGCTTAACTTTTTTATGATATTATCTATTGGTGATGTAGAATGGTATATAATAATTAGTTAGATATTCTTGCCTTGTGTTGATATTTGCTTTACTATATTTTTAAACAAAGTAAATCATTCATCAAAATTACATAATAATTAAACTTCTTACTTTGTTTTTCAAAAATTGATTATTCTGCTTTCTAGTCATGATTGCAAAGTAGGTAAGCACTGTTTGCTTTCTCTCATGACCACATCAAAATTACAACTAAACTACAGAACAATCATCATTGAAAATCACCTGAAGACTAGTTAAAGAAAAGTCCTAAACTAAGGACATACAGAAGAAGCCACCTTGAGACTGGTAGGAGAGGTGAAGATTGAAGACATGGAAAGGGTTGATCACACACCTGCATGTGGTGATTAAAAATTGGGAAGGATACCTTGGCTGCAGAGGTCCCCCTGGAAGAGCAAAGCTTACCAGTCCAACATCAGAATTCCCAGCCCAAGTTTCCAGTGCCAGGAAGAGAAGGCCCACCACAACATTTGGATGTGGAAAAAAAAGCAAAGATTGTAGCTCAGTTAGACAGAGGCCTGTGAGAGTCTCTGGTGTTCCTCTTAAAGGGCCAGTGCATGCACTAACCTGTTGATGAACTCGCTCTGAGCAATAGCAGTAGGGAAGCAGCTCGAGGGGTGCTAAGGACATATGGGGAGGAACTGAGTTGTCTCGCTTTAGGATAAGAGCTGGAGGGAGAGATTTCACCAGACAGAAGTGCTCCTTTGTTGGGCCTCACTCAACCAACTGTGCAGGCTGACATATCTGAGTCTTCTTCAACCTGTCCTACATAAATCTCTCAGGCCAGGTGATTCCCTAAGACCTGGTCCTACCCAATTTGCAAGCCTACATAAGCCACTTGCAGTGTATTTTCCAAACAAATGGCCTTAGTTCATGCTGTAGACTTTCCTAAAATCTCTCAAAGATTCACAAAATGTAAACAAACAGTATCTGGCCTCAGTGTGCTCCATACTTCTTGCCAAGCAGCTCCATTCCAACACTAGCTGCAACTGGCCTCAATTCACAACTTGGATTCTCAAGGGACATTCAAGCTCAGCATGGATAAGAACCACTGGCAGATTTCTTGGTGGCTCATGCCAGGTGGCCCTAAGCAGGGTAAAATCTGTGGCTGAACTGGTCAGCAGTGGGTCTCCTCCAAGGAAGTACTAACCTGAACACCCAATGGCTGGCTTTGGTCTGAGTCAGAGCACCTCCCAGGGCCATATCAAAGGACTACACACCCAAAGGGCAGACTAGGTAGGTACCATATCTGTGCTAAAATGAAAATGAATCCTGCTCCATAAGATCAGCACCTGTACAGCAGCTCTTCCAGTGCAGTCAGAGTCAGTCCTCACAAAAAAGCAGCCCAAGGGTCAATCCATCCCATTTACATGCAAATAGCAAACAAGGCTCAACTATAATAGCAGAGTACACAGAATTTATACAAGGGACACAGACCAGGGAGACTGTGCCACTGGGTCCTAGAGGACACCTGCAACATAAGGCCATTCTACTAATACCAGGAGACATAGCAGCCCTACTAATACATAGAAACAAGTACAAAAAGGCAGCTAAATGAGGAAACAAAGAAACATGTCCCAAATGAAAGAACAATACAAATCTCCAGAAAAAGAACTAACCAAAATGGAAGCAAGCAATATATCAGAAAGAGTGTTCAAAACATTGGTTGTAAAGATGCTCAATGAACTTAGGGAAAGAGTAGATGAACTCAGAGAGAACTTTAAGAAAGAGATAGAAAACAAAAAAAAAGGAGATAAAAAAAACACATAAAAGAACAGTCAGAAAGAGGAATACAATAACTTAAATAAAAAATAATTTAGGAGAAATCAACAGCAGATTAAATGAAGCAGAAGATCAAATCAGCATTTTAGAAGATAAGGTAGCAGAAAACACTCACTCAAAACAACAAAAAGGGAAAAAAAGGGTAACTTAAGGGGCCTCAGGAACAACATCAAGTGTACCAACATTCTTATCATAGTGATTCCAGGACAAGAGAGAAAGTGAAAAATTAAAAAAACATTTGAAGAAATAATGAAGGAAAACTTTCTTAACCTGGAGGAGGAAATAAACACACAAGCCCAAAAAGTACAGAGTCCTAAAGTAGATAAAACCAAAGAGTTCTATACCAAGACACATTATAATTAAAATGCCAAAGGTTGAAGACATAGAATCTTAAAAGCAGCAAGAAAAAAACAATTATTTTCTACAAGGGAGCTCCCATTAGACTGTCAGCTGATTTCTGAACAGAAACTTTGTAGGCCAGAAAGGACTGGCAGGAAACATTCAAAGTGATGAAAAATAAGGACCTACAACCAACATTACTCTACCCAGCACAGTTATCATTTATAATGGAAGAACAGATAAAAACTTCCCAAACAAGAAAAATTTGGGGGTGGCTGAATGATTAAGAAGACAAAACCGTCCTATATGCTTCCTACACGAGACTTACTTCAGATAGAAAGACATACTCATATAGAAAGTAAAGGGATGGAAAAAGATATTTTACAAAAATAGAAGCAAACAAAAAACTGGAGTAGCAATACTTATACCAGACAAAATGGGCTTTAAAACAAAGTCTATAACAAAAGAAAAAGGAGGACCCAGTTATCTCACTTCTGGATATTTATTCATAGAAACTCAAAACTACTTGAATGATACATGTTAATCCATATGTTCCTTGTAGCATTATTTACAATAGTCAAGATATGGAAGCAACTTGGGCATCCATGAATAGATGGATGGATAATAAAAAGGTGCTACATATATACAATAAAATATTACTCAGCAATAAAAAAGAATGAAATTATGCCATCTGCAAAAACATAGATAAATTTAGATGGTTTGTTCAAAGTGAAGTCAGCCAGAGAAAGACAAATACCATATGATTTCACCCACATATGGAATCTAAAGAACAAAATAAACAAAACAAAAACAAACTCATAGATATAGAGAACATTTTGATGGTTGCCAGATGGGAGGTGGGTGGAGAAGTGGGTGATAAAAGAGAAGAGATTAAGAAGCACAAATTGATAGTTCCAAAATAGTCATGGGGCTGTAAAGTGTACCATAAGAAATATAATCAATGATATTGTTATAACTACTCATGGCATCAAGAGGTTACTAGATTATCTGGGTGATCATTTTGTAAATTACATAAATGCCTAATTATTATGTTGTATACCTGAAACTAATGCAATATTGTACATTAACTGTAAGTGTAATAAAATATATATTTTTTTTAAAAAGGAAAAAAATTCATTGATTTGATCACAGGTTTATATAAAAACAAATTTTAAATACATCCACATGCTGCCTTTACAATCATGATTGTAAAGAATTTTAATGACAGGAAAAAGTGTTAAAATTTTTTATTATTCTTTTTCCTCCTCCCTCCCTCTTTTTTTTAAATTGAGTTTTCACACAAGGGATCACCATTTACTCTTCTTATAGTTAATGTCCTTTGGTCTGATTCTTTCGAAAACAAGTTACAGAAAATTACAGTTAAATTCCTTTGGATTTTTCTGACACTCGTCAAATGTCTCTTGACATAAAATCCAGGCAAACTCCAAACACTTTGTAACAGAACTTATATCTTTGCCTTCTCATCCCCAGATTAGAGATTTTGAACCCTTTGATTCTTTAAAGATTTTGAATCTTTTGAAATATGCTGGGGGTTGACAAAATATTCTCAGGGAAAAAAATAATTACTTTCCTCTCTTACTCACAAACAACATGAAAAGAGAGGACCTAAACTCCAATGCGTTAGCCCTTCATGGTCACATTCCATTCCCAGGCCTGGCTGATGAAGTGGTCTGGGAAGCATTCTGGCTGGGAGAGATCACATTGCTAAATGGGGATGTGAAAAGTAATGTGGTTTCCTGAAAGTTTCCAGCAAGTACATGGGAATGGAGCTCTTGAAAGAGCCATAGAGCTGGAAGCACTTCCCTTCTGAGAAACATTTCCAATTTCCCCACAGAGCCAAGTGTAATAACAGTCCTGACATTATTATTACAAAAGAGAAAAAAATCATTCATGAAGGCTTGCTGCTGTAATTTGGGGTATTTATAAGCCACACCCACTTCACAACCTTAAAGCCATGTTGTTTAAAATGGAGCCCACACAAAAGCAGGGGTTGTTTGTTAAAGTCATACAGCAATTTCTGCCCAGTAACATAGAAAGCTATTTTCTAAGTTACTTGAGACACCTTAAAAAAAAATCGGTCTCTTTCTCTCTATATACAATATATATCCTCAAAGTTATAACAAGATTTTCCCTGTTTTGACCAAAAAATAGAGTTTCAGACATGGGCAAAAGACTCATGTAACATGAGTTCATGGTTCAGGGAAACTTAATACAATAATCATGTGTTTGGGAAAACTTTCTGCAGTTGTGGCTCATTTTTTTCTTTTAGTGAATCTGCTTTATTTAGAATGAAACAATGGGTCCCAGAAGTCACTGTGGCCTCCCACCATGCACATGTGTCATCATTTACATTTGGACCAACTTCCCCAGTGGTCATGGGCAGAACACTAGTTTCAAAATGTAGCATTACACATTGATTTTGTGGTTCTTGTGCAGTGAATGGCAGGAAGATTTCCTTATTTTTTGTAATTAAATTTATTGGGGAAACATTGGTTAATAACATTATATAAGTTTCAAGTGTACAATTCTATAATACATCATTTGTGTGCTCACCACACATAGTCTAGTCTCTTTTGTCACCATATATTTGGCTCTCTTTTCTCTGTTTATCCCAACTTTCTTTCCCTCTGGTAACCACCATTCTGTTGTCTCATTTGCTTGTTTGTTTGATTGGTTGGTTGTTGCTTTCTGTTTTATATCTCACATGAGTGAAATTATATGGTCTTATCCTTTTCCATCTGACTTATTTCACTTAGTATATACTATAAAGATCCATCCATGTTGTTGCAAAAAGCAATATTTCATCCTGTTTAATGACTGAGTATCCCATTGTACACACACACACACACACACACACACACACACAATGGGATACTCAGGTATATATCTCATATCTTTTTTTATCTAATCATCCATTGAAGGACACTTAGATTGCTTCCATGTCTTGGCTACTGTGAATAATGCTGTAATGAATACAGGGGTACATATATCTTTACAAATAAATGTTTTCAAATTTGGGGGTAGATACTCATAAAAGGGATTGTTGGGTCATATGGTAGCTTTAGCCTTAACTTTCTGAAGAAACTCCATACTGTCTTTCATAAGTGCTATACAAATTTACATTCTCTTTAGCAGTGTATGAGTGTTCTTTTTTCTGCACATCCTCTCCAACACTTGTTATTACTTGTCCTATTGATGTTAGCCATTTTAATATGGTACCTCATTGTGGTTTTGATTTGCCTTTCTCTCATAGCTAGTGAAGTTGAACATCTTTTCATATACCAGTTGGCTATCTACGTGTCTTCTTAGAAAAAGCATCTGTTATGGTCTGCCCATTTTTAATTAGATTGTTCAGTGATTTTTTTGATGCTATTATAAATTGAATTGTTTTCTTAATTTCTTTTTCAAATTGTTTGCTGTTACTATATACAGAGACAAAATTGATGTTTTGTGTGTTGGAGATGATGTTAAAAATGATTTTTAACAAATGTAAGAGTTAGGTATCACCAGGAAATAAACAGAGTTGCAAAACATTGTTTGACTTCACTTATATGTGGAATCTAAAAGCAAAAAAACAAACTAAACTAAACAGAAACAAACTCATAGATACAGATAATAAATTGATGATTGCTACAAACAGATGGACTGAATCGGGGAAGGGAATTAAGAGCTACAAATTTCCAGTTATATAAAATAAGTCATGGTGATGTAATATACAGCATAAGGAATATAATCAATAATATCATAATAACTATGTACAATGACATAGTTACTAGACTTATTGTGAAGTATATAAATATATACTTTGTAAAGAACAAAAATGTCAAATCACTATGTTGTACACCTGCAATATAACATTGTATGTCTACTATAATTAAAAATAATTTTTTAAAAAAGAAAAAGATACAATTGGAAAAAAAGTATAATCTGTCTGTTATAAAACTAGTCACAGGTGTAGAAATACAGTCAATAATATATTGAAAACTACATATGGTGCCAGATGGGTACTATAGTGAGCACTCCTTAAAGTACATAAATGTCTAATCACTATGTTGTACCCTTGAAACTAAAATAATATTGTATGTCAAACAACTATAATTTAAAAATAAAATAAATAAATCTTTAAAAACATTGTTGTGTTCACCTGTTTTTCCTAACTTTGAGATATAATTGACAGACAGTACTATATAAGTTTAAAATGTGCAGAAAAATGATTTGACTTACATATATTGTGAAATGATTACCACAATAAAGCTAGCTAACATCCGTTATCTCACATAGATGTAAAAAAAGATACTTTTATCTTGTGATGAGAATCCTTAGGATTTAATCTTTTAACAACTTTTATATATACCATAAACCAGTATTAACTATAGTTATCATGTCATAAATTATACCCCTAGTACTCATTTTATAACTAGAAATTTGTACCTTTGGCCATCTTCCTTCAATTCCTCCTCCCCTCACCCATGCCTCTGGTAACCACAAGTCTTGTCCTTTCTTCTGTAATTTTTGTTTTGCTGTTGTTTTTACATTCCACATATAAGTGAGATCATGCAGTATTTTTCTTTCTCTAACACATTTCATTTAGTATAATACCCTTGAGATCAATTCATATTGTCATAAATTATTTCCCATAATCATGAAAGATATGTCTTCTAGACCCTGTCAGTATGGGTGAATAGATCTTAAATAACAAATCCACTCTAATATGCAAGTCTCACTAAGATTTTAAATTCCATACTCTACGTTAAATCAAGGTATAACCAGCATTTAAAATTGCTCACTGTAGGCCATCTTTTGGTCTATGTTCTAGCTAACCAACCGAACTGCTAAAATCCGCTTTAACTGACCAAGCTGAAACATTAAATACACAATCTCTGCTCATGGTCCCACATCAATAAATTTAATTTGATCTACCTTTTCTTCCATCATTATTTCACATCTTTAATCTCCAACACATTTCCTTCTATTCTCTCCTTCTTTTTTAGGAAAAAGAGTCCACTGACTGTGAACACATTGAAATTTATATTTCAGAGATATGATTTCTTAAACTTGGTAGATCACAGAGAGGGAAGAAGGAAAGAGAACAAAAAATGGTACAACTATTCAGATTTGGCCTCATTGAGTACTTATTATGTGTCAGATGCTGATGCTATAGACACAGTTCTGTGAGACAATGCCGATTTGCTTTGTGTTATTAAAGAGGACACTAGAATAAGAAAAGAACTTGCTCAGCAACATTACTAGAAGGTGGTAACAGTGGGGTTCAAGTCCAAGTCAGCCTGGCTCCACAACTTTTAAGTAATATGTTAGATTAAAATATGGAAGCTTTATAAAAAGCTACCCACAAAAGAATGAAACTAGATTGTTGTTTATCACCACACACCAAAATTAACTAAAAATAGGTTAAGCACCTGAATATAAGACCTAAAACAATAAAGTGCATAGAAGAAAAGATAGGAACTAAGCTCATGGACCTTGGACTTAAAGAGGAATTTATGAATTCAACCTCAAAGGCAAGGGAAGTAAAAGCAAAAAATAAATGAATGGAACTATATTACTTAAAAAGCTTCTACACAACAAATGAAACTGTCAACGAGGCAAGAAGACAACCATCCAAATGGGAAAATATGTTTGCAAAAAACACCTTTAATAAGGGCATAATATCCAAAATATGCAAAGAACTCATACAACTGCAGAAAAACAACAACAACAGCAGCAGCAGCAGCAGCAGCAGCAGCAGCAAAAACAATTTAAAAAATGGGCAGAGGACCTGAATAAACAATTCGCCCAAAAAGATATACAAATGGCCAACAGACATACGAAAAGATGCTCAACTTCACTAGCCATTAGGGAAACGCAGATCAAAACCACAATGAGATACCATCTCACACCTCTTAGAATGGCTAGTATCAATAGGACAAGTAATAACAAGTATCGGACAGGATAAGGAGACAAAGGAACCCTCATACACTGCTGGTGGGACTGCAAACTGGTATATCCATTATAGAAAACAGTATGCAGGTTCCTCAAAAAACTAATAATTGGTCTACTATATGATCCAGCAATCCCTTTACTGAGTATTTACCTAAAAGACTTGAAAACGTTTATCCAAAAAGATATATACATACCGATGTTCATAGCAGTATTATTCATAGTAGCCAAGACATGGAAGCAAATGAAGAGTTCTGCATTAGATGATTGGATAAAGAAGCTGTGGTACATATATATAATGGAATATTACTCAGCTATAAGAAAAGATGAAGTACTGCCATCTGTGACAGCATGGATAGATCTTAGAATAATCCTTCTAAGCTTTGAAATAAGCCATACAGAAAAAATTGAAAATCACATGATATCACTTATATGTGGGATATAAATCTAAAATCAACAAAAAAACATGACTAACAAACAGAGACTCGTAGAAATGGATATAAGACTAGTGGTTACCAAAGAGTAGGGAGGTAAGAGGTGTCAAATATATGGTAATAGAAAGAACTCTAACTCTGGATGGTGAACACAAAATGCAGTATATATGACTTATTCTTATTGTTGAATTGCACACTTGAAACTTATTGGATTTTGTTACTGTCACCATAATAAATTTAAATAAGAGAGAGAAAATCTGGAACCTTTAGATGCGAAATGCTTAATAATGGCTTCTGAGTTTTCTCATGTCCCAAAAGTTTTGCATTTTGGCACATTCTCTTTTGTGCCAAAACTGAGTCTGAAATGTTATGGAAATAATATTAAGAAAAAATATCCTCCAATTTTATTTTAAAATTCAGACAATGTTCATTAAGTGTGGTCAGGCCAACTAATATCAACATTGTTAAACTAAATCATGACTTTTGCAAAGTTACTGATTCACATAGATACCACATGTTTTCAGAAAAAAAAATATGTAAATTTTAGGGAAACCAGTCTGCCTCTATCAGAGAGAGATTCTGCTATACAAATTCTGGTTCAGACTAGCCTCTGGGCACTTTGAGATACCAGAATCTTGAAAGTTAGAGGAGCCATTGACACAACCCTTTTTCAGAAAGTATAATTTATTATTTTTGAAAAACTAATAGAAACTCCAAATCAAAGGCCTAATGGTCAGTAAATTTTAAAAAGACCTAGGATTAAGATTCTCTAGGAGAAATTAATTTATAACTTTATGATTTATTAAGGTCCCTTTGGTTTTCTAATTCAAGCTGCACATTCAAATCATAGTCACACAAGCTCATTTTGGACCAAACTGAAAATGTGACTGAACCCATGGTAAAATGATTAGTTTTTGTCTTCACCAGGGTCACATCCTCAGCACTGTCTTCACAGTGTGGTAGGCACACAATGGGGCTCAGCAAAGGTATTATCAGCACACTGAAGGGAATTTTCTCAGCATTAACTCTGTATGAGATTAAGTCAAGAATCTAGGATTAGACACCAAGCCCACAAAATGTGCATTAGCCATTTTATTAATATTAAATAAGGAAAATTCTTCATAAACAAAGAAGACATAGAACAAGTGGCTCATGTTACAGATAATTATTTATATGTTGTGAAATGTATGAACTTGGTCCTTTGAGATTAAGCCATCTAGAAGTATGTCTTTAGCTTAACTGAGAAAAATTCAACAATAATAAACATAAAATGTCTGAGCTTTTCATACGCCAAAAGAGAAAAGTGAGAACTTCACTCTAGCTGCCTCAGCAGGAGCCCATGTCTGAAACTTAAACAAGCAAAAGCTTTAGAAAGTATGTGAAGGACAAGAGCCTTCCACAGATCTTATGGGCTTCCTTCCGTCCATGTGGATTTAGAGCAGTATGGGAGTTAAAGGGCAATGGATAAAGTCTGCATCCAGAGACTCAAATTTTGAGAATGGTCAGGTGGAAAAGGCCACACAAGGTCACGTGCACTGCACTATTCACTGAAACAGGCATTAACATGGCTGAGTGCCAAGGAGGGACTTATAAAGTAAGGGTCTTCTCTCATACCTACACAAATGCAACAGCTTGCTGCCATCTGGTTGGTTGGTTTAGCTTAGCTTCCCCAGATTTCTTAGAAGAAAAGGAAGACTAGAAGAATAAAAACAAATGCAAACTTCTAAAATGCAATGTAGAATATGTTCTAAAAGAATCCAAGGTTTAAAACAAAGAGCCCAGAGAAAGGATTAGAGTTTCTGGGAGACCTGTTCTCAGGTTGCCAGGGTGACCTAGGATATATTTCCTGAAGAAAGTATTTGAGAGACATACATAAAAATTAAACCAGTATATAAGGTCAGTTGTGGGGACAAGATTTATGAGAAGAGCCAAAAGCACCAATGCTCACAGAGTAAGCAATTGCAAGGGGACCTCAGACAAGCTTACGAAAAAGGTTCAAGATGTGTAAACATTTTAAAATATATGTTCCACTGTATAGTTGTGTCCATACTAACAAAAAAAACAGCTTTTTTTGTCTTTATTGAAATGTAATAGACAATTAGTTGCTTGTATTTACATTGTACAATTCAATGAGGTATTTTTTTTTTAATTATAGTTGGCATACAAGAATATGCCAGTTTCAATTGCATAGCATATTGATCAGAGATCCACATAACTTGAAAAGTGATAATTGCACTAAATCTAGTACCCCTTTTCCCCATTACATATTTATTCCAGCATTATTAACCATCTTCCTCATGCTACATTCTATATCTCCATGTCTGTTCTGCAAATATCTATTTGTACTTCATAATCCCTTTGCTTCTTTTTGTCCCCTCAACCCCCCTTCTATCTAGTATTCCTCTAAATATTCTCAGTATATGAGTTTATTTCTGCTTTTGTTGTTGCTGCTGTTTATTTTGTTGTTTAGATTCCACATGTACATAAAATCATGCGATATTTGTCTTTCTCTATCTGACTCATTTTATTCAGCACAATACCCTCTTGGTCCATCAAAGCAATATTGTTTTTCATCCCCTTACTTTTAGTCTGTGTGTCTTTTAATCTGAAGTAAATCTTTTATAGGCAGCATATATAGAGATCTTGTTATCTTATTCATTCAGCCACTCTGTCTTTGGGTTAGAGCGCTTAACTCTTTTCCATTTGAGATATTTGTCGATAGGAATGTAGTTCTTTATTCCTGTTTTTGATACATGTTTTTTTTTTCTTCTTAAAGAAGTCCCTCCAAAATTTCCTGTAATGCTGGCTTTGTGTTGATAAATTCCCTTAGCTTAATTTTTCTGGGAATCTCTTTATCTGCCCTTTGACTCTAAATGGTAGTTTTGCTGAATAAAGTATTCTTGGTTGTAGATCTGGGTTTTCATCATGTTGAGTATTTTGTGCTAAGCCCATCAATCCTGCAAAGTTTTTTTGAGAAATTAGCTGCCAGTCTTACGGATGCTCCCTTGTAGGTAACTAACTGCTTTTCTCTTGCTGCTTTTAAGATTTTCTTTGTATTTAAACTTTGGCATTTTAATTATGATGTATCTTGGTGTGGGCCTTTCTGGGTTCCTGGTTTGGGGAACTATCTGAGCTTTCTGGGGTTATATGTCTATTTCTTTCACCAGGTTGGGGAAGTTTTCCAATGTTATTTCTCCAAATAGCTCTTCAATGTCTTGTTTTCCTTCAGGTACTACTATAACACAGGTATTTTTGCTTTTAATAGTATTTTATAGGTTCCTTAAATTATTATTATAGTCTTGGCTTCTTTTTTCTTGCTATTCTGATTGAGCGTTTTTGGTTTCCCCAACCTCTATATTGATGGTTTGATCCTCTTCTTTATCCACTTTATTTGTTCCATTTAATATACTTCTCATCTCAAATAATGTACTCTTCATTTCTAACTGGTTCCCCTTTATAATTTCCATTTCCATTTTTATGTATTTTTTAATCTCTTTGTTGAAGTTCTCACTGAATTTATCTACACTTCCCCTAAGTTCATTGAGCATCTTTATAACCGGTGTTTTGAACTCTGCATCTGTTAGATTGCTAGACTCCATTATATCTGGATCTCTGTTCTCTTCTTTGTCTTCCCATTTTGGCTGCCTTTCCATGTCTGTTTCTATGTACTAAGCAAAGCTTCTAAGTCTCTAAGTCTTATTAGTATAGATTTGTGAGGTAGGTGTCTAGTAGCACAGTCCTGAGAGGGATTCAGGTGCAGGCCAAATTTAGCCCAAGCCTGTGCCCCTCCAGGACCACCTGTTGCAATTCAGCAACAATCCATAGATGCTTTGCTTATAGCTGCCGCAAATAGGCCACACCAGAAACTGAAGCCAGCCATTACCAGTGTGAGTCTAGGCGCTGCTCAGCAAGGAGCAACTGTCTTGCTGGATTTGGCTTGGGTGAGGCCACGAGTTGGGGGAGACAGTGTTTCAGGAAATCCTCTGGGCAGAGCAACCTCTGATATCCAGTTTGATGATTTCTCCATTATGACAGTGCTAAATGCCTGCACGGAAAAGGGAGAAGGCTCAGCAGAGAAACAATAGATACCACTGGCACTTCTGTAGAGAGTAAGCCTTGTCTTGACCCTCACTCCAATAACTTAGTGTTCCCCTATAAGTCTATACTCACCCAAACCAGCCCTGGTGCTGAGTGATCAGGCCCATCACCACAAAAAGCAACTCAGAAAAAAGCCCCTTTAAGAGGCATCTGAAGCTGCCAGGAGCCTCTGTCCCCCTCCGCCACTTGGGACCAGTCAGCCTCGCATCCTAGCACTGTCCTAACTTCTGCTGTTGTAGGGTGATTTTGTATATTTCTTCCTAGTTGTATTGCTTGTTCATCTAGATCCCAGGTGGTTTTTACTTACTGATAACTCCTTGTTTCTGTCACAACTCTGATTTGGTTACCAGAGGGATGAACAGAGCATCTATAATCTACACCATTTTTTCAACCTCTCAACAAAACAATTTTTATTCTCATTAATAGTTATTAACCAGAAGATATAAAAGAATCATTTTTGTGAGAGTCTTTTAGCTCATCAAAGTGCTCCATAAAGCTTCAGGACCAAATCAAACAGAATAATGCTACACATTCTGAACACATTTCTCTCATGGCATTTGGATGAAGGTCACACTTTATTTAGATCATTATGGTGTCCTGATGGTGTTGATTCCATCAGGACAGTAGAGGCCCACTACCTGCCAACCTCCCAGGCACATTTTTTTCTGTTCTGAGGTGAGAGTCAGCACCTTCACAGAGCAGGCAAGTCCCAGATAATTCCCTGAGTCCAGTCACAGAGCAAGGATAATCTTTCCACATCCTCCCCAACAGGCTGCACCTGTATTTCAGCCAATCTTGGTCACTAGAACTCTGACCTTAAAATGCTGTAACTCCTCCCATTTACCCATTCCAGGCTCTAGCCAACTCCAGTAGAGTATTCTTTACTGGAGATGGTTCATCATTTATACTTTTGAGGTTAATATAGCAAACAGTATTTAGTGAGTCTTTTCGGTGTCTCAGAATTCTGGAAAATTATGACTTTTGCTCATAAGTGCACACAAGCCCATTATATGTTACAGAGTTTCTGTACATAACATGTGCTTCTGTCCCTCCACCACCTGTCCCTTCCTATCCTTCTTGGTCATTCTCTCCAGCTTCCCCTACAAACTACCATTAATACTCATGTGAAAACCTACCATACTGGGTGCAGCCAGGCCAGAGGGAGAGTATAGAGATGACAGCAGCCCATCAATAATAGTCAACATGGAAAACTGAACTGCCAAGTGGAAACTAATTAAGTGGATTGGGTAATGAAATTCACAGACTGATCTTTTCTTCATATATTTCCAAATGTCCCATATCATCCAGCTTTAGACATCAATACCTCTCCACAATTAGCAGATGTCTCTCTGCTCAACTTTCTCTCCACAGCCAAAGGACCTAGAACTGCAGATAAGAAAGTATTTCCTATAGGATGTGGGTGAAACCATTTGTCTTGGAATCAAAACAGCAGTCCAAACTGCTCAGCCTAGCAAAATACCTGGGAGCTCCACACCCCATTTGCCAGGAGAGGTGTGGGTTGAGATATCTACTCTTCAGAGCAATGCCTTCTTGTACCAAAGCAGGGTGCCTGCCAAATTGAAAACCCAACTCCATAACTGTTTCACTAAGCTCACATTAGTAGCTTCCCCCAGGGGCACCTTGCTCTAGACCATTTCTTGTCCTTTGGAAGGACTGGACAAGACAAGAAAGGTCAGAGGGGTAGGTTTTGCAGTCCAGTATGGCCTCTGTGAAAAATCTTTTCCAATCATTCAGATGTATTCTCTGAGTTTGCCATAAAATATATTTCTTATAAATTAAAATGTTTATTGATTTTATAAATAAATTTGTTGTAATTCAAAAAATATCTCCCAATTCCTTTAATGTTATATTAAAATGAGTAGTAGAAGAGTAATACTGACAAAATGCAGGAAATATCTGGAAGACTGGCTTACGAGTCCTCCTTTTTGAGCATCAGATGGATAGTCAGGGAAAGGACCTGATAAGGAAGCAAATTTGCAACAATGTTGGATCCATCACCAATGAACAAACTATCACACTTCTCACCAAAAGAGAGTACAGTGACAGTACATTTAGACCAGGTATTGTTATTCAGACTGTCTTGTTTCTGCAGTCTTGCTACCTTCCTAAGAGTCTGATCCACAGAGATCACCTTAACCAACCGGTATGCCAGACATAGTGGTGTCTCTCTTCCCAGTGGAGAAAATCCCAGTTTTGCTACCAATATAAGTAGTTGTTTATTTGCTTCTGCTGTAAAGAAAGACCTAATCTAGTCTCTTATATAGTACACAAGAGCTTGAGGGATTTGGAAAGAGCCTGGGATTCCTGCTAGCCCCAGCCAGCAGCTCCTACCAAATTTTCAGCAGCTTTGATGGATGAAGCACCAACCCCCTCTTTTCTGCCCATAGGTGCTGAACCTCTAAGAAATTATGCAGATTACCTGATCAGCATAGACATTCATCAACTCCCAGAAATCTAGGTCTCCAGCACAAATTTGAATTTCTATACAGTCCTGCCACTGATTCAAAACAAACAAGCAAACAAACAAACAAACAAACAAGAAAATGACTAAATATGGGCAAACCGTCCAAGTAAAATGAGAATCCCAACTCCCAACTGTGCTTTTGCAGACATCCTCAACCAAAAAGGAGCCTAAATGTCAACTTTTCTATTACTTCATTTATGAGTAAAGCCCTCACAGACATCAAATAACCACAGTCTTTAAACACAAAACCATTGAAAGTGAGAAAGCTGTTTCATTACTTTTCCATCTTTGGCTCAGACAAGCAAAGGCTATTCTGGTCTAACTATTACAGGAAATATCGAAAACCTCAGGGGAAATGGAGTTCCTGAAAGTTTTCCAGCCCAACTTGAAGGCTATTTGAGACATTGCAGCCAGGTTCTACTGAAGACTCGAACATGTGGGTGCTTATCTTAACTGAACCCAAACCTTTGGAATGTTACACCTCACTCCTGAAAAATCTCACTGCATGCTGCAACTTTTATCTCCCAGAGGCACTATCTCTTGGGAGTAAGAGTCAACTTCACATACACCTGTTCTTCCTAGTGTGTTTTGGAAAGCCATGTGGTGCTTCCAACTTTGTCCATAATTCTCAGATTCCTACTATATAGTTTGTGCAACCACTGAGTTTTAAAATCAAGTCCACTGGAATGCTTCATAGTCGGTTGATCATATGAGGGCTTTATACTAAATCCACATGAAGCAACTCAAAACAGGTATCAGCGAGAAGGAAAATTAAAGAGCACGTCATGCCAGGAAATTGTGCCAGTTTTTACCTGTTGAAGCAATTTAGAAATAGACGTGTACATAGAGGGAAATGTATTTGTACGTGTATGCATGATGAGGGGGTGAGGGGGAGCGGGAGTTTGTAAACAACAGTTATATTCTTAACAATGATCCCTGTCTCCTTTTTAAAAAATGCATGGAGCTCAAACTCTTACAATAAGGGACAAAATGTCCCTTGGAGCTTGGAAACCTGATCAAGTGGTCAGTATTTCACTGAAGAGAAAATGTTTTCTATATAGAATAAATTTTCACAACCAACATATTTTGGGGTCCTCTTTATTTGAAAGCAACAAATTTGGGATTGTTATCCTTAATTCTTCTTTGCTATCAAACAATAGGAAAGGAAATAGACCTGGTAAGCATGTCCCAGCCACACCATAAGCCACTTCCTGGCCCTTAGGGCTGCAATTTGCCCAGGAGCAGCATTTCTCCTGTGCTGGTCTTAAAAGACTTTACTAAGGGAACAAAGAACAATAAAGTAATTCATTGAGCAATCCTACTGAGAATTGAATCCCTGTTTCAAGCAAATCTAATTTCACAGAGACACTAAATTATTGCCTCAGCTATAATCGATAAGGAATGCTTTCATTATGCCACAAGTATGAGTAAGACTCTTCTTAAGAGTGTGCAGAGGACAATGATAATACTTATGTATATAAGGAGTTAAATCTGTATTCTATATTTTAATTTATAATTCAAATGGAATGTAGGTAAGACACGTTCTCATGATAATAAAAAAATAATTTGAGATTTCTTCATATCTCCTCTAGCTGACTACTTCTTTCCTAAGTTAGAAGCTGTACAACGTAGGAAAGATAGGAGGCCCTTTTGTCTTCTTTCCTGTAGTCTATGAACAGTTGCTTCCATGAGAAATCTAAAACCTGGTGTTAACAGATTTCAATCCTCAGCGTCCTGCACAAGCAAAATCCCAGGTGAATCCTGCACTTTTGTTCACAGCTGCCCCCTCCATGGCCCCAGCAAGCAAAGCCATTGTATTCAGGAAGCTGTTGCCTATCTATTTTTGGTCTGTGGTCTGTGGTCTAGCATTGTGGTCAACATTGTGGTTTCATTGGATGTTTATTCCATGAAGGTACCTTCTTTAATGGTGCCAACTTATTACTATCTTCTCTATTCTCCCAAAAGACTTTTCCAAAGCACATTTCTAACCATTAGACTACTTAGAAACATTTTTTTCCTTCTAGCATAAGCAGAATCCCAAAGCCCACTTCTTTTTGTATTCACAATGCAAAGAAAATAGCAGAAAATGTTTCAAGTAAGGCAGCTGCAGAAGATTTCATTTCACCTGGCCAATGTTGCTCAGAATTATAGGAACAAGTGGCAGGAAGATGGGAGAGCCAGACTCTCAGACAAATCAAACGCATGGATCATTTATGAAAATGGATGAATGTGGATCTTCTGTGCATGTAAGCACAGGTAGACTGCCCACTGAATTCACAGAATAGCAAATATCCTACCTAGTCCATCAATTTCCACTTATAACACTTTGCAATTTTATAGGCTGTTGGTTACCCACAAACTTGTATAATTGAGGCTTTTATGTATCTAACTCTCTCAACAGCTTTGATTGCAATAAAAAAAATGCATATATATTTGAAATAAATCCTGATGAGGGTCCTGCAGCCGAGGAATTCAAATCTGAACATAGGGACTTGGGTTAACCAGCAGACAGACACTTTTTATCTTACAGCTTCTGAGTCAGACAAATTTAATTATAAAAGTTTAAGTAGTTACAGCACTGTTATGGCACTGTTACAAAAGGAACACAGTGTGCACAACAATTAAAGTGTCCATTCCCTAATGGTAAATTTATTTTAACCTAGCTCCATTTGGAAAAGCGATGCCCAACAGCTATCACACTCTGTAAGCAGCTGCCAGGGTAGAACAAGAACTTGAGCATTCTCTGTTTAATATCCTTATCCTCTATGTCTCCATGTTACTGCCAACATGTAGAAACCCACTTCCCAAGTGAGCTAAAGTGTATAGGGGCATTCAAAACCACTATAATTGCTGGATGGCTTACAGATGAGTACTATAAACAGACTCCTGTCCCGAGTGGAAAATGCTTTCAAAGTCAGCTTTTCTAACTCATTGAAACCAATCTCCGGTGCTTTCTCCTATTTTCCATTGTTTTGTTTCCAGACACATCCTGAATCCTGAACCCTTTACACTCGTGTCTCTAATAGGCCATTTGCAAATGGTCTTGCTATTTCAATTGGTCTTGAATGGTTTTAACATTCTCCAAATGTGGAGTGGACAGATCCATTCATTATACAACAGATTACTTGTAACTCAGCCAGTCAACAAGCTCTTCTATCTCATTGTTGGCATTTATTGCAAACCTTGCAGTATCCTATGCAGTTTGCAGGTATTACCTCCTAAAGCTACCTTTACAATATATTATTAGGTAGATGATATTATTATCCCCAGCATTACAGATGAGGAAACTGAGATAGAGGATGAAGGTCACTTGCACAGGTCAGATAACAAGGAAATAGCAAATCTGATGCTTCAGCAAAGTCATTTAGCTCAAAAGTCCAAGTGCTAAGCCACAGCTGGGCCCTGAGATTATGTAGCAAGCAAAATATCACCAGCTACTGTACCTGGTGGATCATATAAGAGACAACACAGAGATTAAACAACAGTGTGTGATCAAGTATGAAATAACTGTAGGAGGAATAGAATGTACAGATTGCTATGGAAACATGCAGTAGTGGCACCTTGAAAACTGTATGGTTTCCCTATGTAAAAACACACATCACCTAAAAGAGAAAAGAGAAAGTACACAGCATTTTTCCTGCTCCAGATCTTGAACTCTGACTGGAACAGGTTACATTTTTAATAAGATGCTGAAGAAAGATATAAAATACCTATAATCTCTAGTTATTAATTCATTCTCATCTAAAACCTAAGAAAATTTCTTACAAACACAAATCCAACCTTTTGAAAAATTCTGCAGTGACATCATTTACATTTATCCCAAGAACAGTATACTCTTCCCCTGAGTTAAAAGTAAAAATTTTCCCAATATTTAGAAACCGAATTAAAAGTGAATAAGTGATGCTTTTATGTTATGTGTACATTTTCATTAGACTTTTATTTTCATAGAAAACTCAGCTTTCAGGAAATGTTTTCTCTCCAATACAATGGGGATGGTACAGGAGGTATCAATATGGAAGTAGAAAAGTAAACCAAGGAAAGAAAATTTAGCCTATTTGCTCTTTCATAGTGATTTTTAAAATAATTTATAAAGATATTGAAGATATTGATCAGATTAATATTTTCCCTTATGCATGAATTTTATATATGTATGCCATTCTCATAATAATATCAGCTAGTGTGCATTAAGCATGTATTATTACACGTCAAGTACCAGACTTGGTATTTGATATATTTATGCCTTTTCAGGCAGGTGTTGTCATAATCATTTCACAGAATGTAGAAAAGAATTATTGTAACAACTAGCTTCTAGTGAGTGCTCGTTCCTTGCAAGGTTTTATTCTATAAGTCTCGAGTATTAGAGAATATTTTCCATTGATTAGTAACTCAATATCTGAATCTTAATTTTTTCTGGAGGAATGAGTCCCACGTTTTCTCCATACACACCCTGATGCCATGTGTCCTACCATTCATACGGGCCATTGAATCCAGAGAAAATGATTCCCTCTCAGTAACAGTTAACAGGTCTCCCCATGACAGCAGTGGATCTGAGTCCTGCAACAGCACAAGACTTTCAGTCAGGGCTCAGGGCCATCAAGGTCCAGCTTTCCTTTGTTTTTTCCCATTCTCTGAATCTACTTCTCCACCTGTGCCATTATAGCCTTCTCAAAACTTCTTTCCCTGCTTAAATTAGCCATAGGTCATCTATGTTGTTTGCAAGCCAGAATTCTAGCAGAAACACATGAATTTTCTCATTTAATCCTAATGGTAACCATTAAGTAGACATTTTTAGTATGGAAATTTTATAGGCAAGAAACTAAATGATAGAAAGGTTAAATACCTTACTCAAGATTGTACACCTGGTGCTAGTGTTGAACTATTGAGCAGTTTGACTCAAAACCTAGCTCAGACATATTTAATAACTTACCCAAGCAACTCTGGATAGAGTCATTATTAGGATGGGCTCTACCAAGCTGCCTTTCTTTTGATGTTAAGCCCAACTGAGACACAGAGACCCAGAAAAGTGAACTCCAGAGATTGCTATAATCTATAACACTCCAAGGCTTGTCCTCCAGAATCCTAGGACCTTTCAAATGTTCCATATTCCAACTCTGTTTCTGGATGGTAATCCTTCCCTTTCCAAGTAGAGCCCTGATCTCCTCACTGTGTCTTGATCTCAATATACACTGGGTCGGGAGGTCTTGCAGAAAGGAACATTATTAATACTGACTTCTAAGAGGTAGGTCTCCTAGCCCTACCAGGAGGAGAGACCCCCACTGCTCCTGCACCTGCAGCCTAGCACAGGGAGGTTTTTTTCTTAGTTTTTGAAATCTCTAGTTGTTTTCACAAATCTCAGACCTCTTAACCTCCCAAATTCTGTATAAAGCTACAGTGTTTCTCATTCACAAACAGCATACTGTGCCCTCATTTCTCATCAAGGCAAGGGTCATCAACTGCCTGTTGAAAACAGCCTTTCCTTTGAGAAATATTTGTGTTGCTTACTTCCCAGTAGTTCTGAACCTTTTCTTGTCCATTCAACCTTTCAGTAAAGGTACTGCATTGGAAGGCCATAAGAGAGATTAACTTCATAGCCCTGGGAAATTTTGAAGATGCTGGGAATGGGGTGGGCCCCTGGGGCCACCATGGAAAGCAGTCATTGAAGAGTTCTGCAGACAGGCAGTTCTTGATAACCACAACACTTTCAATGGCTCATTTCTTTAGAAGAAAATGAAAGAAGGGACACAGTTCTGAATTGTTTCATTCTGCTTTCCTGCCAGTTACTCATTGCCAGAGAAAAGTTGATGATTATTTCAAATGATGTTTAAAACAAAGGAGAAGGAAAAGGAAGAGGGATTTGGAAGAAATGCTCTTTTGACTTCTATCTCAAGGTGGCTACTTAGCATATGTGATCTGAAGATCGAGCTAACCTAGCAGTTTCATATGAGGTTGGCTTCAGATTCCAGTATCTTTTTTGCACTCTTGGGTACAAAATCTTTTAGATGAATCAAAGTATGTGAAAATAAACTTTTTAAAAAGAATCCCTAAGGTAAAATAAGTCATTCTGTTGTGGAAAAGATCCAAAATCAGACCAGCAAGAAACCAAGCAGCACCTGGAGAGTTGGAGAACTCAAGTTTATCCAGGGGTCCCAGAAAAGCTAGTGCTCTGAAGATCTGGGCCGGGAGCTCAGTTGCAACATTTCTTATATAAACCTTTTTTGGTTTGGCCTGATTTGGTAATTTGAACTCAGGCTTCTACAAAAGGGCAGGAGTTGCTATGGTTGCAGGTAGTTACATTCTGTTATAAGGGTGGGAGTTGCTATGGGTTACTGGCAGTTACAAAGTGCTACAAAGAGTGGGAATTGCTAGAGGGTACAAACAGCTGCATTTGTAGCTTAGATCAAACAAAAAGGGAGGGTAAGTCTCTAGTCACTTTCAAGTTTAGTCCATGCAGCAAGCATATTTACAAAAGCAGAAGAGAGAATTGATTAGCTTTTTGAATGAAAATTCCTCTTCAATTCCATGTTTTTCTTGTCAAGTGTTTCTATAAATATGTTTTGCATAATGTCTAATATACTACAAAGACTTATTAATGGTTAAAATAATTAGAATTTATATTACAAGCACATAGATTAGAATTTGCCATTCTTTTTTATTTTTTCCCATTATAGAACATTTATATTAAGTAATTTGCACTAGGCAATTTAGAATTTGTCTCATCAACTGAAACTATGAAGAGTGTATTCAAGTGAAAACAACAAAAATCCTTGTTTTTTAAACAGACTTTGACATGTCACATCCAAAGTATCATCTCAGAAGAACAGATAAACTGCCATCATGGACAACTCCAGGAAAAAGCACACTACTCTGGCTGGCCACAGCACCTCTTCCTTGATGCAGGAAAGTCCCACCAAAGCAGTTATTTCCCCCACCCAGCAGTGTGGTAGAAATGAACCCCATGTACATCTCAAGGAGTGAGCACAACAGATCTGTTGAATAACCCTATAGTCACAATCCACCTGATGGAAATCTATGAGGAAGTGAGTTTTATGGGATTGTGGAGAGACAGAACTCCTCCATAGGGGCCTCTCTTGAAGTTGGAAGAACAGGAATTCTCCATGATAGAATATGAGGGAATGTTCTAATCATTCTCACCTACTCCAAATGACCCATATTCCACCAGAGTGCTTACTCTGTGGAATTAAAAAAATTTAAAAAAATTAAATTTAAAAAAATTAAAAAATTAAAAAAAAATTTTAATAAAAATGCTCTAAAAGTTTCTCTATGATGGAGGCAACATGGGCAGTCTCCTTGGAGACCTCAGGCAGGTTGTGTAATGGGGGTGAGAGGCAGCCCCTGGGAAACACCAGCCTGATGCCTTCTACTTCCCTTCTTCTTCAAGTCCTCAGACACCCATTCTAAAGAGGGAAAGTTGAAGAATGTTGTGCAAATATTTTTTTTCTACCCTCTTCTAGAACCATACTGAGATGATATGGGTACAGTAGCTAATTATGCACAACAGCATGTGTAGTAAATAGGATTAGTGTCATTCCTAAAGATCCAGATACTGAGGCACAGAGACTTGATGAACTGACTCACAAGCCCACAGATATTGTACCTGAGAAATCATTATGTTCACGGGTCTTGTATGTCACTGGTAACGCTTTAAGAAGGTTAAATGAAGGTACTTTTAGTTTGATTCTTAATTATAACTTAAAACTTTCTCTTATTTTCCTCTGGAGACCTTCCAGGTGACAGTATGCACTTTGCATTCCCTGGTGTCCCCAAACTCTGAGTGATCCTTGCCCCCTTTCAGGCCACAGATGAAATCCATATTCTGTCTTCCATGGGAATGGTGGGAGGACACGGAGGTTGGGGGAAGAATCAGATTTAATTTAAACACGAAGAAAATGAAAACAGACGCGTGAAGGGGAGGAAAGGGTGGTGGGAATGGTGAGACCAGAAGCAGTTCCCAGCGGCCCTGACATCATCTGCACCCCACTCCACCCCAGACCCCTCCCTCGCGCAGGTCCCTAGGCCTCGGATCTAGGTGCCTAACAAGGAATCGCTACTCTCAGGAGGGAAACTTCTTTTGGAGGCCTCAGCGCGGACGTTTTCGATAAACTCTTTGCAATTCATTTTAAGAGTCTGGGGAAAGGCAGAGAGTGGGAAGAGGAGGGTGCCGTAGTCGGGAGAAGACTGGGAAGGAGACCAGTTGTTAAAACTGGTACGGAGATTAAGTGCAGGCCTGCTTGTTCGAGACACAGACCGCGTAGTCCAGCTCCGCCCCGCTGAGGTTGCGGGGCGAGAGCGCAGCGCAGGCCAACTCTGATGCCGCAGTGGCCGAGGCCTACAGGGCGCAGGGAAGAGCCATCCATCACTGCCCCCTGCCCCCAAGTTAGACGCGTTGGCCCTGCCCCTCACAGGACGTGGGGGGAGGGAGGGGTCCGCCCACAGAGAGGCCCTTTCCCAAGCCTCTTCCTTCCCTGCCTGTTGCACTCTAACAGGCTGGTTACAGCTCCTGACCGCCTTCCAACCTGCTTCTGCAGCGGGGTATTGGGTAGTGAGAAGAGGTAACTGTCAGTGACACAGGAGGCAAGTGGGTTCGGCCAAGAGAACCCTGACGAAGACCCAGAGAGAGCCAGGAGGAGCCCTGAACTAGTAGACTCAGTACTTACTGCACACGCGGGGAGTGTTACACCTTGCAGGCTTGTTTACCCCTATTAAAAGCAACTAGAAAGAAAACCCACAATGTTTACCAAAGAGAATTTCAGACAATTCCCAACCAATTTCAGGACCTATTTCTGAGATCATGAGGTCAGAAGCAAAGAAAAAGCCAGGTTAGGCCACCAGCACTGTTGCTCTACCAGAGTGTACCACGCAAGACAGCAGGCCTGAGAACTTCAGCCAGTGTGATGATTCTGACCAAACTAGGCAATGATGCTTGGGACACCGACCCACATAGGGCTCCCCTCACAGGTCCTGTGAGGGGAGAAAGACCTGCAGTTCAAGGGAAGCCTGGACAGCTGGAGACAAGGTGCTCCTTGCCTCTAAGTCATGACAGGCAGGTCTACAAGCATAGGACAGACAATGGGATGTCTACTTTGGTTTTTATTCACTACCATTGGAACTTTAAAAATTCCTGTAACTGCTTGAATATTCTGTCTTAACTGTACCCTATGTTGTTTCTCAGAACTTCGAAGAGGCCTGGAGTAGTGCTGGCATTTTCCCCTTGTTCTTCCCATGTGACCACAGAGGTTTCAACAATTTACAACCATTCAAATGTGATGTAAGGGGTGGTATCTTCCTCCTCATCCCCTAGAGACCAAATACTCTTAAAGTCACCTGCTGCACTGTCTAGGCACAGATATGTGTGTACTGATTCAGTGAACTTTGTTTTAAAACTCCTGAAAACTAGAGTTTATCATGCATCTATAGTGACATGTTAACTCAACATGTAAAACTTTATTTTATTTTATTTTATTTTATTAATAGAATTTCTGGCATTCAGGAGAAACAAGATATTAGCTCTTGTAGGAATAAGTTTATGTGGGCAACCGAGTTAGCAAATCTGTTTGTTGAGGGCAACTAAATTAATGAAGCTGATTTATTTTAAACTTTTCGAAATACTCAAAGGTCCTATGTTTATTAATCAATGGTTTAGAAAAATCTTCATTTTGAGAACAAAGGCATTTCAGAGCTATAAAGATATTAAATAGTCCATCTGTCTTTTCTATATTTTCATTTAATAGGAAAAGAAATCTGAATAAGAAAGTATTTTGGTTGTGCTGCTAAGGATTGACAAAACTATACTAAGTATCACTAAATTACATATGCTAGTAGCCCTTCCTAGTTGTAATTACTCTATAATGAAAGTGGGAAAATAAAGCAAGTCAAAATAGTTTCTTTCAACAACCTGTTGCTTTCCCAAAACTTCACCAAACTTTGGTGTGAACCAAGACTGTTTTCCATATCTGACCTGGAGACCATGATGATGGTTTTTTTGGTAATAAGGCCAAATTTTATTCATAACAATAATATATGCACTTACAGTTGCAATTCTTTTTAAATTCTGTGTGTTATTTTATTAAGATGACACTCCTAGTAAGTATTTTATCCCTACATAACATATGAGAAAGGTAAGTTCAGGTAAATTAAATACCTTGCCTAGAGTTACATAGCTAATAGCTAATAAGTCTCAAATATAGGCATTCTAATTCCATCCAACTTGAGGGCTCTTTTCACTATACATTCCATGTTTCATAGTTAATACTACATGATTCATAGAATGACATTGAACAGAGCCCCTAAGCCAGCTCAGAAAACACCTTCTATGTCCATAGTCCCAGACCAGTTTTTTAAAAATCATAAATTAATATTTAAAAAATAAAATAAATAAAACAACACAGATTACCAGCACCTCTCCAGAGTGTAGGATTGGGTGTGTGGGTGAGGACTGGAATCTGCATTTTAAGATGCTGTAATTGCCAACCAATAGTCTTTGGCACCAATTCAATACCAACAGAAACCCTCAATTTGGGGTGTGGTGAAGGAGGAGACTTTATTCTGTACAAACAATTCAGTTGTGGTATAGCATGGCTGCAGAAGTGCTAGCTATGAGCAGACCCAGTGGTGAAACTGCACCTTTTAGGCTAGACAACTCTGCTCTGCTCCACTCAGGTCTGCTCTTTTCCACTAGAGTGAAAGAGTCTGGTATCTTCCAGTCCACCAAGATAGCTCTGCTATCTTGTGGTCTGGTGAGATGGCTCCACTCCACTTGGTCAGGGGAGGCCATTTACCTTCAGTGTTACAACTCCAACCAGGGAAGCAGGGAAAAGCAATCTTCAGTGGAAATGTCAAGTACATTCTTTGAGTCAGAGGGGAACTGACTCATAGAGAGAAGTCCCTGCTCCTGGTCCCTGAGTGGACTATCCTCATGAAAATGAGGGCTCCAAATTCCTAAAGTTAGAATGGTCCAAAAAACATCGTCTTGATTGTTTGGAACGGGGATGCTCTAATTGGTTGGTGAAGATGCTAATGAGGATATAGCTGCACAGCTCCAATTGGATGGGGAAAGTCTCTGTCCTATTGGTTGAAATACAATCTCAAGAACTTTATAAGTGTTGGCTCAGAGAGCAGAAACAGAAACACATTGTAGGCAGGCAGTTCTGTGTACATCGTCTGATGTAGGACTTAATTGTGCGAGAAGAACTTGTTCAGCAATGGTTGCTAAGCTCCTGTTGTCTTTGTGTGTGTGAGGGGGTGTTTTTTGTTTGTTCATTTGTTTTTTTGAGTCAAGTTAACCACCAGGGGTCCTACCTGGTAGGTATTTTCTTTCTTGGGATAGATGAGATGCATTCTAATAGTCAATCTGATTGGGAACCACTGTTATAAATAAACTCTTGAAAGAAGGAACATCTTTTCTCTTTCTGCCTAGTACCTGATATACTGCCTGGCATGTGGCACATGTTTACCAACTGTTTATGGAGTGAAAACATAATAATTTCAAACCCAGATCCTAAAACAAAGCCATCTACTTATTAGCCCACGGAGTACTATTATGGATTTGATGTTTACATCCTACCTTCCCTCCCTATTAAATTAATATGTTAAAGCCCTAACCCCAATATTACCGTATTTGGAGATATGGTCTTTAGGAGGTAATTAAGCTTAAATGAAATTGTAAGGATGTGGCCCTAATCCAATAAAATTAGTGTTCCTATAAGAAGAGATACCAAAGAGTTCACTTTCTCTACCTACCATGTGAGCACTCAGTAAGAAGATGACCATCTGCAAGCCAGGAAAAAAGTATTTATCAGGAACTGACCATGCTAGACCTACATCTAGACTCCATAACTGTGAAAAATTAAATATCTTTTGTTAATGCCATCCAGTCTGTAGTATTTTGTTATAGTAGCCTGAGCTGACTAGCATAAGTACTAATAATCTAGGCCAGAAGTTAGCAAACTATAACTCATGGGCCAAATTTTTCATTTACATGTCATCTGTGTCTATTTTCATGCTAACATTTGAACCGAATAACTATAACAGAAACTGTATGCCCTGAAAAACTTAAATTATTTACTAATTATCTAACTGGCCCTTTATAGAAAACATTTCTCCACCCCTGATCTAGGTGAATGAGTTCTAAGTCTGATTAAACCTTACAACCACCTGGAGAGGTTTCTAAAAATACAGATTTCTAGGGCCTACCAGAAGTAACACCAATGTTAAATGCCAGCATAAATCTAACAGTTACTAACTAGGGCTATCCTAAGTGATCAGAATCACATTCACTGTCTTAGCTACTTCAGAATCCTATAACAAAATACCATAGACTAGGAGGCTTAAACAAGATACATGTATCTCTCACAATTTTGGAGACTCAAAATCTCAGATCAAGGTATTAACAGATGAAGTTTTTGGTGAAAGCTCCCTTCCTAGCTTGCAGATGTTCATCTTTCCACTATAATCTTATGCTTAAGAGAGAGCTCTGGTCTCTTCTTCTTCTTATAAGAGCCCTAATGCCATCAGGGGGGCCTCAACTTTGTGACTTCATCTCCAAATTATCTCCAAATGCACATCAACATGGGAGTTAAAGCTTCAACAAGTGAATTTGGTGGGAGGGAGAAAAGGGGAGAGATACAGTTCAATCCACAGCATTCACCTCCAGATGAAGCATTTGTTTCCACACTTGTCTTTGGGTTTGCTGTGTTTCTGATGGTAAGCCCCAACTGACCCCCATAAGAATGCAGATCTATAATTTCAAGAGAAACCGCACAACACACAGGTTTCTTTCATGTTGGTCTCAAGAATCAATAAAATATAAACATTTACTAAACAACTAGAACTTTCCAGGAACAACAACAACAAAAAAAAATGTCTCAAATACACCCAAAATATATTTGCCAGAAAATTGAGTAGAAAAGAAGATGAGAGAAACTAACTTACCAAGTTATTAGTGGGCTAGCCTTAAGCTATTTCCTTATTAATTTGGCCTCACCTAAATATCACTTTTGTGAGCATTAAAGCCTAGCTCAGAGGATATGGAACTAGATTCATGGTCTGGCCCATAGATGTGCCAGCTCTATCACCTGAGGCAATTTATTCTAAGTTCCATAGAATAATAATAATAAAAAGTACTTATTCCATGATGTTCCTTATAATTTTTAACAATATAATGCTTCGTAGAAGTCCAGGATCTCAATAATTCTCACCATTTCTCATACAGCTAAGATTCTAAAAATAAAATACTGAGTTTGGAGAAACACAGTGAAGTGAGAGACATCCCCAGATATCACCTCTTGAAACAGCAATAAGCTGAATTTCTAAAATTCTACAAAAAATAACACACAAACTGCACACCAGCACATCTGAGCATGGGATCTGCACATAAGAGCTACCACAGGTCATAACCCCGGGTGTCAGGTGATAGACTTGAAAAAATAAAGAAGCTGCCCCTCACAACCACTGGACCTCACTATAGAAGGAGGGAGGTAGAAGAAGGTGTGGCACATTCCCTGTACAGCCCTGCCTGGGAGTCCTATGAGTTCCACATGGCCAGTGGCAGGGCCCAGTCACCAGGGAAGAAAGCAGAGAAGAGGAATGACAGAGAAACAATAGTGGATTTTTACCAGCCACAACTGCAAAACTGAGGCTAAACCACAGCCCCCAATTCCCAATGCTGAGAGCCCCTCCCGCCATGTCCTCCAAGACTGAACACTATGGATCCCAGGGGAATCTGAGCAAATGCTACCAAAACATTCACTAATACTGACAAGAATGGAGAATCAGTGTAGGAAGTGTGATTAAATATTAATATAATAATTAATATAATATAATATAACATAACATAACATAACATAATAAATAATATAATACAATATATATGATTATTATGATTAATATAATTAATATAATTAATACAATATAATATAGATGTTTATATACATATAGATGTATACATATGTGTGTGTGTTAATATATATATGTGTGTGTATATATATATCTGTATGTATGTATGTATGTATGTATGTATGTATGTATGTATATTAAAGCTTTATATAAAACAGGGATCCAAGAGGCTTAGATACTACCTACTGAAAATGAAAAGAAAACAACTGTGGTCATGTGGCAACAGGCTAAAGGGACACCTTTATATATTAAATCTTATTTCTGGAAAAACAGCAGTATACACTTCCATTAATGCCCAGGCAAAAAAATGGTCCATTAAACACCATGAACAACCAAGGTGACAAGGCACTTCAGAAAGAAAGAGAAAAATCTTCATAAAATAAGCTTACAGACTTAGAAATATATGACTTAAATGACATAGAATTCAGGATGGTACTTCTGAAAACACTCAGTGAGTTCTAAAACAAGTCATATCAACAATTTTGGGAACTGTAAAAACTAGATGAGCAGAGCAAGGAGATTGAAAGCCTCAAAAGAAACCAAATAGAACTTCTGGAGATGAAGAACACTGCAAGAGCTGAAAAATGAAATAGCAAGCATTGGAAAGAGAGGTGACCAAATGGAGGAAAGGATCAGTGATATCAAAGACAGAAATCTAGAAATCAATCAGAAAAAAGAAGAGAGGAACCAAAGAATGAAAAATAATGAAAGAGAAATTCAAGAGCTGATACCATCAGGAGAGGAGACATGAGAATAATGGGCATTCTTGAAGGCGAGGAAAAGGAACAGAAAACATTATTAGACAAATAGTGGATGAAAATTTCCTAAATCAAAGGAATAAACTGGAGCTTGGAATTCAAGAACTATACGGAACACCCAATTATCTCAACCCAAAAAGGCCTTCACCAAACACATTGTATTTAAATCATCAAAATCAGTGATAAAGACAGAATTCTCAGGGAAGCCAGGAAGAAAAAATGGTAACATAAAGGACAACCCATTAGATTATCATCGAACTTCTCAGCGTAGACCTTGTAAGCTAGAAAGGAATAGAATCAAATATTTAAATATTAAGTGAAAGAAACTACCAGTCTAGCATAATGTATTCAGCTAAGCTCTTCTTTAGATACGAAGGAGAAAAAAGACATTTCCAGCCCTTTCCAGACATACAAAAATTGAGGAAATTCTCCACTACGAGGCCTGCACTACAGGAAATACTGAAAGGGATAAGCTCTCCTAAAACAAAATGACAAAAAATACATAATTAGGAGTAAAGTGGCTATCGAGCAAATAGAAGCAGAGGAGTGCAACCCTTACTAAGAAAGGGGCATTATAAGCTTAAGCAATGAGAAGAGAATTATTATAGCAAAATAGTAATGAATGTTCAGCATACATAGGAAAAAAATTGAGATAACAATGACTGAAAAGGGGAGGGTTCAGAGGTGCAAATTTGCAAAGGGGAAAGGAGATAAGGCATGTGCAGAAAAAAAAAATGGATGACTGTATATAAATAACTATCCTCTTGATTTTCGTAATGGTAACCACACACCAAAGATTCAGAACTGAAGTATATAACATAAAACAAGAAGACCCAGAAGCAAAACCCACAAAAGCCAACCAAAAAAAGAAAAAGAAAAGAAAAAAAAAAAGAGAGAAACATGAAGACAGGGAAGCAATGAAAACATCAAGCTACCAGAAAGCAAAAGATAAAATGGCTATAAGAAGACCACATTATTTCAACAATCACCCTAAATGTAAACGGACTGAACTCATCAATAAAAAGGCACAGAGCTGCAGAATGGATCAAAAACCAAAACCCAACCATATGCTGCCTCCAGAAGACAATCTCAGCTCCAAAGACAAATATAGACTCAAAGTGAAAGGGTTGGAAATGATATTCCAAACAAATGGCATTCAGAGAAAAGCGGGAATAGTGGTACTAATAGCAAATGAAATAGATTTCAAAATAAAAAACGTGAAGAAAGATACTGAGGAACACTTTATAGTGATAAAAGGAATCATATACTAAGAAGATATAAAACTTATTAATATCTATGCTCCCAAACAGGGAGCCCCAAAATATGTAAAGCAATTACTAACAGAGCTAAAGGGTTGAAAGAAACCAAAACACTATCGTAGTAGGGGACCTAAATACGCCACTGTCGGATATGGACAGATCATCCAAACAGAAAATCAATAAGGAAATAACATTCTTAAAAGACACATTAGACCAATTTGACATAATTGACAAATAGAGAGCCTTCCATCCCAAATCAGCTGCTAATACATTCTTCTCTAGTGCATGTGAAACATTCTCAAGAATCGACCATATACTGGAACAGATATAGCCTCAACAAATATAAGAGGGTTGAAATTGTACCAACCGTATTCTCCGATCATAATGCCTTGAAACAAGAGATCAACTGCAAAAAGAAAGCAGGAAGGACCACAAATACATGGAGATTAAACAATGTGCTACTGAAGAATAACTGGGTCAGAGAAGAAATAAAAAGAGAGATCAAGAGCTACATAGAAACGAATAGTGACAATACAACATATCCAAACTTTTGAGACATGGCAAAATCAGTCATAAGAGAAAAGTTCATATCATTACAGGCCTACCTCCAAAAACAAGAATGAGCCCAAATAAACAACGTAATGCTTCATCTTTAAAAGCTAGAAAAGAAAGAACAAATGAGGCCTAAAGTCAGCAGAAGGGAGGAAAACATCAAAATTAGAGCAGAAATAAATGAAATTGGAAACAAACAAAAAAATCAATAGAAAAAATAAATACAACAGGTAGCTGGTTCTTTGACAAGGTTAAAAAATTGACCCTCCCCCCATCTAGACTCACTAAATAAAAAAGAGAAAGAAAACAAATAAGCAAAATCAGGGATGAAAAAGGGGAAATGATGACTGACATTGCAGAAATGCAAAGGATCATGCAAGAACACTATGAAAAAGTATATACCACCAAATTTAATAACCTAGAAGAAATAGACCAGTACTTAGAAAAATACAGCATTTCTAGACTCAATAAGACCTGGAAAATCTAAATAGGCCAATCAGCTGTATGGAAATTGAAACAATCATCTAAAACATACCAAAAAGTAAAAGTCCAAGAACAGATTATTTAACCAGTGAATTCTACCCGACATTCAAAAAAGATTTAATACCTATTTTCCTCAAACTCTTTCAAAAATCAAAGAGACGATACTTTTTAACTCATTTTATGAAGCTGATATTACCTTGATAGCAAAACTTGATAATGATAACACAAAAAAAGAAATCTACAGACCAATATCTCTCATGAACACAAATGCAAAAATCCTAAATAAGATACTAGTGAACCAAATACAGCAACATATTAAAAATATTATACACAAAAATCAAGTGGGCTTCATCTCAGAGGTACAGGAGTGGTTCAAAATATGCAAATCGATTCATGTGATATGCCACATAAATTAAAAAACAATAATCATATGGTCATACCAAATAGATGCGGAAAAGCTTTTGACAAGATACAGCATTCATTTATGATCAAAACACTTGACAAAATTGGTATAGGAAGAAAGACCTTAACATAATAAAGGCCATATATAACAAACCCTCAGCCAACATTATACTTAATGGTGAAAAACAAAAAAAAATTTTCTCTTAGATCAGGAAAAAAGGCAAGGCTGTCCACTATCACCACTGTCATTCAATATAACTTTGGAGGACCTATTGAGTGCAATCAGTCAAGAGAAAGATAAAAAAGTCATCCAAATAGGAAGCGAAAAAGTCAAACTGTCACTATTTGCAGATGGCATGATTCTCTACATAGAAAACCCTAAACACTCCACAAGAACACTACTAGAAACAGTAAGCAAAGACAGTAAAGTTTCTGGATACAAAATCAACATTCAAAGATGAAGTGTCAAAAAAAAAAAGTAGAAAAAATAATTTCTTTTGTAATTGCACCAAAAATGAATGAAATACCTAGGAATCTAACAAAACATGTGAAGGACCTATATAATGAAAACTACAAGACCCTATTAAAAGAAATTGAAGAAGATTAAAAGAAATGGAAAGAAATTGGAAGAATCAACATAGTTAAAAATGACCATGTTACCTAAAGCATTATACAGATTTAATGTAATCTCCATCAAAATCACATTGTCTTTTTAAAAAGAAATAGAAAAAAAAAATCTTTATATTTGTATGGAAGTACGAAAGACCCCTAATTGCCAAAGCCGTCCTGAGAAAAAAGAACGAGGCTGGAGGCATCATTCTGCCCGAATTTAAATTACGCTACAAAGTGACAGGAATCAAAACAACATGATATTGACAGCAAAACAGACACACAAACCAGTGGAACAGAATTGAGAGTCCAGAAGAAACCCATATTTATGTAGGCAAATAATTTTTGACAAAAAGGCCAAAAACATACAGTGGAGAAAGGAAAGCCTCTTCAATAAATGGTGCTGGGAATACTGGAAAGCCACCTGCAGAAGAATGATACTGGACTGATGTCTATCATCTCACACCAAAATTAACTCAAAATGGATTAAGGACCTGAAACAATAAAATGCACAGAAGAAAACATAGGAACTAACCTCAAGGACCTTGGGCTAAAAAAGGATTTTATGAATTTGACCTCAAAGGCAAGAGAAGTAAAAGCAAAAATATATAAATGGGACTACATCAAGCTAAAAAGCTTCTGGTCAGCAAAAGAGACAACTATCTGATGGGAAAATATATTTGCAAGCAATGCCTTCAATAAGGGCCTAATATCCAAATTACACAAATAGCTCATACAACTCAATAACAACAACAACAAAACAAACAAACAAACAAACAATCCAATCAAAAAATGGACAGAGGACCTAAACAAACACTTCTCCCTTGAGGATATATAAATGGCCAACAATATATGAAAAAATGCTCGATATTGTTAGCTATTAGGAAAATGCAAATCAAAACCACAATGAGGTACTACCTCACTCACACCTGTAAGAATAGCTATAATCAACAGGACAAGTAATAACACATGTTGGAGAGGATGCAGATAAATAGGAACCTTCATGCACTGCTGGTGGGACTGTAAATTGGTACAGCCACTATGGAAAACAGTATGGAGGTTCCTCAAAAAACTAAGAATTGATCTACCATATGATCCAGCAATCCTCTACTGGATATTTCTTCCAAAGGCTTGAAAACCCATATCCAAAAGATATTTTCACACTGATGTTCATAGCAGTCTCAATCTATTAGTTTTTTTTTTTTTCCTGTTTAACAAAGGTGAAAACCAGCAAGATCCAAAACTATGTAGGACTAAAAGACCTGACCTGTCCCTCTGTTTCAGATGCTAATGTGAAGTGTGTTTTGTTTCCACAGTGGAAATGTCATCTCTCTGGAGAAAAGTGGTATCTTTACTATGACACCACAAACTGAGTCCATTCATCAATAAAATAGTCCTGAAAAGTTCTAAACCAGAGACATGCTTCAGCAGCATCTTTGGACAGTCCTGTGAGTCATGCTTCATCACTGATCTGAGTGATAGCTATATAAGCAAAGTGGACTGAAAAGTTGAGGCTATCTTCTCTGGCAGAAGTTTGACTTATGAAGGATATTTATAGACTTGGGGAAGATGAAGGAGGGTGGTGAGAAACAAAAAACATTGATAATCTACATTGATTAAATTTATACAAAAAGTATTTTAATCATCTCTTTTTATCCGTATAGACCCATGCATAATCTCTAAGAGGTCTGGTATTTATCATGAAAGATTTTTAAAAATCCTTGTTTATTTGAGTAAGAACTCTTTCAAACTATTCTATTCATTTTGTGTGAGATCCTTAGGGGAAAATGTAGGAAGATAAGAATAAACAGCAACATAATCCACATCTGGTTGTTGGACAAAGTGATCCATATTCACTAACAGGTATACACAATCTGTTGGCCTGTAAATTCCTTAGTACATGAGCCATGACTTCTATTTTCTTTGTACCTGCCTCTACACCTAGTACAATAATCTGCATGAAATTAATAGTGAGTGAACATTGTCAGTTATCCAATATTTAGGCCTATTTTAAGCCACAAAAAGAGCATATATATATTATTATAATACATTAGACCACATACTGTGTTTTTTGGCCAATTCCCTCCCAATACATGCAAAAAATTTTATAAATTTTTTTTTTACTGTGCAGGTAATCATTCCACCTTCATAAAATACAGGAAGACATAGAAATCTCCAGCATTTGAGTACCTAAATGGGATTAATTCTCCCTCTCTACAGCATCATCCCATCTCCAAGTCTCTGAAAGCTTTCTTATCTGATTAAATATGCTTCTTTTCATGTTCCAACCATAAAGGGCCTACTGTTCCACCTGGTTTTGTTTTTATTATATATCATATCAATTTCTGCTGCTTTAATTGATAATTACATTGTGAGGAGAAATTATGTGCAGAAAAACATTTATGTATATACGTACACACACACACACATACAATACTTAAAATATATCAACCAAATATCAGCTAAAATTTACAAAAAAATTTTCTACCAAATAACTTGAAATTTACAAAAAATTTTTAGAAATATATAAAGACATATATCATCTATAGGGTCATATAACTGTCTAGTTGTATGACCCAGACATAGTACCTCCTTTGTGGGGTCATATAACTGTATGGTCAGTGGAATGTGGGGGGAAGTGACACGCAATTTCTCTCCTGGTTCTCAAACCTTTCTTGTGATCCTACATGCTCTTTCTCCTCCTATCTACTGGTCACTGACTAGGAGCCAGGAAAGGATGCTGAGGCCCTAGACCACTGGTTCCCAACAGGGGCAATTTGGATCTGGGGACATTTAGCAATGTTTAGAGACATTTTGGTTGTCACAACTGGGCAGGGTGCACTGGCAATGAGTGGACAATGATGCTGCCAAACATCCAATTCAAGGGACAGCACCCACCCCGCAGAAGTTATCTGGACTGAAATATTGGTAGTGTTGAGACTTAGAAACCTTTCCCTAGACAATGTCTGACCTTATCGTTGAAAGAGTATGAATTCCTGAGTGACTATGTAGTTTCCCAAACTACATCTTCACTCTATTGCCACCACTTTCCTTTATGATTTCCAAATCTATAACTGTAAGAAATGAACCATTTCAGTAAACCCATGAGATACTAGAATTGTTTGTTAAGACAACTGGGCCGACCCTCACTAATACACTGGAAGGGGCAAACAGTATAAGGGAAAATGTAGAGCTGTTTCCAGACAATTGATTACAAGAAAATATGAGAAAAATGTTGTTTTATTTTTCTTTTATTTATTTATTTATTTTGGTGGTGGGGGGGCTGTATCATCATAGTAATTGAAGTTCTAGTGCTGTCCCCAAGGGTAGGTGTCTTGCAGTCATGCTCACTCGATAACTCTAATGCAATGAAAACACACAGGCCCATTAGGTATTTGCAGCAAACTACTGAGGAAAACAGCTATTCTCACACAACACACCACATTATGCCATATTCCTTAGCCATTTTACTAATGACTAGTGTGTATTCCAATGATGACAATTATTCCAGAATCTTACCAGAAGTAAGAACAAGAGCAAGAGTAAGACATATTTTTAGGAAGAGCACTGAGACTAGGCTGCAGCTCCCACTGAGTTGTTTTGAAACATTTTGTGCTTATGCTTTGACTTTCATAATCACTGACACTAAGCCTCTATGGTGATTTTCTCTCTTAACTTGAGAATTTAATTTTCACACATTTGTCACATACATAGAATGTTTTGTGATAAATCAGGATTTAGGTAAAAACAAAACTGCAACAAAGAGGAAAGGAGTTACTGGATGGATGGTTGACCAGGAAACGTGTCAGAATATCAAGAGCCTAGAGTTAAGCATGGATATTAGATCAAATAATTGAAATCAAAGTATACCTATATATACATATATATATATACACACACACATATATATGTATATATATACATACACACATATACATATATATAATGATATATATATTATACAAAATATATATAAACTAACTTTCAATCTGAGGAGTTGAATGGCTAAACTTCTTTTAATCCTTAAAGGACAAAATACATAAGTGCTATTCCATCTAAAATTTGTCTTAATAATATTATCTCAGTATACTACAAGCTTAAAAAAGATATAAATGTGAATATACCTCCTTTGATGTTTTCCATTGAGTTTGCATTCCTCTCATTAGTTTTAAACATCTCTAGCAATTGCCCCAGCGGATCCACAGGTCACCACTTGCCTGCATGCTGCTTTTGCATGTCTAGGTCCCTTTACGAGATGTGGTGCCTCTAACCCAACTCACAGCCAGCTCCATGATGGCTTAAATTCTGGTATCATGCTTGGACTTATCATGCTCTACCCAAGCCACCCAGCTGCCTCCCCTTGTCTTTCTCAAAGTTTTCTTCAACTAAATGGAACTAGAATCTGCAGGCCCTAAATAGACATTAAGGAACAGAGACTAGAACGCAGAGACGTGCAAGTAAACAGAGGGTCAAAATAAATAGCAGTCAATATCCTAGAGTGTCACAGTAATTATTGTGAAGAATTATGAAATATCAGTTACAGCATTTAGCAATCAGCACCCTGAAAGCCTACCTTTGTACTCTCATTTGAGGAACTTGAGAAGCACCTCTCCATGCTGCCCATGTGGGCCAAAGAAGGCTTCCCAGAGGAAAGGACAGCTCAGCCAAACAGATAATAAATGCCTGTGAAGTTGGAAAGGATGCTGCAAGCAATGAGATCAGCACAAGCTAGGACACAGAAGCAAGAGCGAGAATGGCATTTACAACACATAGTTCAAGACTTCTTATTCAATAAAAGCTGTTTTTACTTTCAGATAAATGATCCCAAGTCTTTCAAACTTTTGACTTTCTAATTTATTACCCATCCTGCAGACTAAAGTTCTCTAAATCTATTTTATTTTAATTATTTTCAGTAAAAAATCAATTAATCTATACAACATATGTATACCTTTAATTCTAAAGTATTTATATGTATTACTGTATTATTGTATTGTGTACAGAAATAATGTACACACCAAATAAAGGATGAGGTATACACTTGAAGAGAATATCTAGCATTTCCTGTTCACACATCAGTTTATCCTCTTTCTCACCAGACTATATGCTTCACCAGAGCAAAGATAAGGACAAGTTTGTTTATCATGTGTCCAATTGCCTAATACCTAGCGTGTCTTCCAACAAATTTTGAATGAACAACTATATGAGTCCAACTCATTACCAGAAGTTACAATAAGTTTGAAAGCAAAATCCCTCAGTAGAGAAAGTCTAACTTCTTTTCCTGAAACAAACACCAACAGCAGTAAAATCTTAGAGTCATTTACATATGTTACAATTTACCTTATTGAGAAAAGCTATATATTGAATAGCTATAAGGGCATCAATATAAGAACATCAGTGGAAAGCAGTAGGAAAAAAATGAGAAAACAGAGCAGCTATTTCAATTTTCTTGCATTTCCAGCATAAAGAGAAAAACCACATTTACTTGCATTTGTTTTGTTGATTGTTTTTCACTATAGAATAATATATGTATTGTATCAGAAAACAGAATAATCAATAAAGACTAAAAAAGTGATTATACTTCTTGTGTCTGGAGTTGAGCAGGTATCTGTGCACATTGCTACAACAGAGACACACACTGACTCTCCAATGTTTTCTGGTCACCCTTTCCCTCTCCAAGAGAACCCCTTAACCAAAGGAAGTCAGGGGCAGGCATAGCCGAGTTTGATGGTGTCTGAGAGAGGAATCAAAGCCCAGAAAGTACATTTCATCTTTGTAACTGATAGTAACATCTGTTTTCTGGCTAGAAGAGAGGATTTCTTGAGGATAAGGCAAAGGTATATCAAGATAAGAAATGCAAAGTGTACCTCTCAAACACTGAAAAATTTAGAGAAGTCTGCTCTCTCTGGTTTGTGTCAATCTCCGTATAACCTAGGGCTTATTAACACAACATGTGGGTTCTAAAAGAGAAATAAATGTTCCTCAATAGGGCCTTTTTCACAAATTTTTATGCATTTGACATGCCAAAGGATTCTGCCCATGGACTATAATGAAGTCAGATAAGCAAGTCTCTGAACCTCCAGGAGCAAGAGTTCCTCTCCTCTGAGCAGTATAGAAAGGCCTGTAAGACTGACAAGGAGTGGTAAGAGCAAGTGGCAGTTGTTTTATTCTTATTTTTGATCTTAAGCAGAATGATTTCATAAACTGTGAAGCACACTTAAACTGTAGGTTTGTTAAAGTCACATTGAATGAGTGACACCAAACTGCATCTTATTCCTAAGAGAAAAAAAAGGCCTCAGTTGCTGCATTAGAATGCTCAGGGTGACCAGCAACAACCCTTAGAAAGTAAGAGCATCCAAAGCTTTGGCAGGTTTCACAGCAAAATTAAACCCTATGAACTAATTATCCACCCTCAGAAAGGGCTGGGCATCGTGGGAAATGCATAATCCACAGCTTTATGTGAAACACATTCAATAAACAGGTTTCACAATCTCCAGGAAGCCAAGTCTCAGCAGCCACGTGTAGAAAAGCTGCCCTATGGGTCAGACCTCAGCAGGTGAGCTGCAAGCAAGCAGGTGCCGGGCTGCAAAGGATGGGCCCTGCTAACGGCCTGGTGACAAAGCTGCACAGCAGGTTTAAACTCCCAGCGGGTTCCCAGCCTGTAGAACACACTGGAAATTTTCTCACGCTGTTGATAGGATGAGAACCTGGCACAGCCCTCATAGCCTAAATCCATTCTGTGAAATGACATTTATTAAGGTTCTTACCTGATTAATTGTAATGCATAAAAGTAATATACCTTTAATATTGTTTTTAAAAATAATGAAACAAGAATAGAAGCACAACAAGAAAATTATGGTTAGACTATTCTGTTTTCTTTAGAACATTTAAATTTTTATTGAAAAGTAAGAACATAAGGTCTGGGAATCTGTTTTGTTAAGAGTTTTTAAAGTAACAAAGTCAACCAGATTTTTTTTTTTTTAAATAAGCCTCAACCAAAAAATTTGGGGCCTGAAAGAAAACAGGCAGCAACACTATTTGGAAACTGATGCCACTGATTTTTCTTTCTATTCCTTTATAGTTTGCTTTTTCGGTGGGGGGGGGACATATAAATATGTTTTATTTTATTATATATACAAATATATTTGCATATATGCATATATGTGTATATGTTACTTAAAGAGAAATAAATTTAGGCAGGTTTCAATAGTACTTTTAAATATATTTTCTAGTGACAGTTACTTGGGGGAAGGGGAGGTAGAGAACTAAACAGGGCAGTGACGCTAGCACGTCATTTGGCATCTCATTACTAAGCACCTTTTCTCAAAATTTATCAGTCTTCTTTATCAACTTACTGGTAAAAAATAAAATCTTTAAACATTTTATTTAATTATTCTACAAATATTATTGAGCACACCTGTTGTGTGGCAAGAGCTGTGCCAAGCTCTAGGATCAATGGTGGGGAAGGAAAGGCTCCTCTCTTCTCCAGTAGATACCCCTCTGTATAGGAGCCAAAGATGCATCAGCAGATGCCAGGTAGAAAACAGAGTAGATGCATCTAAGTTCACATGCAATACCTCTGTTTCCATTCACATTTCTCATGATGTTTTCATAAAAAATACTTCTTTGCTTTAAAAACATATAAGAATAGTCTGTTATTTAAAAAAAGATAAATAAATACAGTTAGAATCTAGGATATTCATCCTTGGATCTTGGCTAAGAAGAGATTTGAGATTTTGTGGTCATGTTTATATGTGAAGTCCATGGATTTGGCCAACCAGTCAGTTTTAGTTATGAAGTGTCAGTAAAATGGATTCAGAAAGGAAATACAGAAAAATAATGATCTTTCCTACTTAGTTCATAACCAAAATCAACTTAAAACAAAAGCCAGCAGCATACTACAGAACAAAGAAGTTATCTTCACTAACAAATAATGGAAATACTAATATAAAACTATTATTAAAGTGCAGATCATTTTAACCCATTTTGATATTATCCTAAGACTTTTAGAGGAAAAGAAACAGCTTTAATACATTTCTAAAAACTTGATCAACTTCTATTATTTCCAACAACATGTGCATTATTACAACAAAATCACATCAAATTTTAAATTAAATATTCAATAAATTACCTTTTATCAAAGAGCTACAATCTTGGTTTCCAACTCTCACATTAACAACACAAGTTAAAATTTAAATTTAAATACATTTTCACATATAAAAACTTTAAATATGAAATAATAACCAATTTCCACCATCATTATTTTTATGATGCATGCTGATGGCAACTTTGAAAACTTATCTTTAAAATATAGTTGTCTCTATCATATGGATTATCATAACACTCTTAAACTCATTTGTTTGTTTGTTTAAACACACTGCATATAAGATAGAAACTCAATATATCCAGCTTTGAAATTTCCCCAACTTTTGATTATTAGCTCATGCTGGAAAATAAAATTAGATGACTACTAAAAATGGATATATGACATAGTTGCTAGCAATTCCTTATAGATATTTCCCATGTAGTGTTGCTGCTAAAACACCCTGACACTTAGCCTGCATGCAAGGGCCAATCACAGAATAGGATCCAAACAGTCGGCTGTGGCCTTGATGTGCGCAGTGTGCTCAACATAATGTGGTAATCCCATAGGAACAAGTCTTTAGCATAAGATTACTTTTATGAATCATTCTCCCATCTCAGCTCTACCACACCCTCAAGACATCTTGCTGTTAGCAAAGTGTTATAACAATAAGAAGAGAAGGCAGGCATGATTTCCCTTGGACAGTTTGGTCCAAGTTAAGCTGAGTAGCAGAGTTATATCCTTTAGTCCTGAGCCCAGTTTGAATTGTGGAACTTCAAAAGAGGCCTATTTGGCAGGTAGTCACTCTGGAACTCTGCCATTTTTTGGAAAAAAGATCTATCATCTAATGATAAAAGACGCAGGCACTGTGTTTATTAGATCCAGAGCAGAGTGGTAAGACACATTCAAAGTGTCCCCTCTCAAGTTCATTGACATAGTGGCCTTTCTGCTCCTTGGCTGGCAGAGGCAGTCATGTCTGAACAGGTCCTCAAAGCACCATTGTTCACGCACAGTTTGCAGGGTTCTTTCCCCTGAACAATCAACTTACTTCGGGTTTTGACAGAGATTTCAGGAAGGGAATAAATAAAATTGCTCAATTCTATCCAAACCATTTTTTTTTCAGTTTTTTAAAAGTAAATAACTAACATCTGATTTAAGATCTCAGCAGAATGATTTATTTACCCAGTATGACAATTAATTGCATATATTCTGTTCTTTCTATTTTGTCCTCCACTGTTAAAAATGTTGATTTTCAGAATTAAGACCAAACTGGGGAGGTAGGGTCTCATTTTAGAACATAAAGATAGATAAGATAGAAAGCACAACCTGGTAAAAACATCATTCTTGGCCTTTATCATTTGATGGTGTGGGGCACACTATACAAATCCCAGTGCTTCATGAAATAACTGTGTCAATTTCATGACAAATATTGATGAAGCTCCAAGAATGTTCATGGTTGACTTCAAGGTCAGCTCTGGGCATGGTCCTGAGTTTCTGCTGTGGAGTGGGTTAATGGGTTGCAAGGACAAAATCTTTAAGGGGCACCAATGTAACATTACAGGGAGGTGGAAAGTAGTAATGACCTACTGCATCGTGTCCAGAGAGAGCCTCTTTTCCTTTTGTGACTCTGTCTGTGTCTCCCTATGTCTCTCCAACCAGCCTGCAAGGAATCAATTCAGACACTTAATTAATAATAATTTTTAAAATTGCTCTTTCAAAGTTATTACCTTGAGAACTTTCTTCAAATTCTACTTTAAACAATCTCTTTGCAATGTCTCTTCTCCTCAAAGTATAAATAAAAAATCTTCCTGAGAAATAAGATGAAATAATGTTAAGATTACTGATCTGAAAATGGAGTTTTAGACCTTATTAACTCCCATATTTGCAGCAAATCACCCACCCTTCTCTAGACCTCAGTGCCCCATCTGTATAAATGCAGTGTCAGAGAAGGCGATGGGGCTTCTAGGTTTCTCACTAGATAGCTCCATACCACCTGCAGCATATTGCCTGGGTGCTCTTTAAAAAGACAAGTTCCATAACGTTTTAGGAGACTGAGCAAATTGTAATCTTGGGGTGGGTCCTGGAATCAACATTTTAAAAAAGGTTTCCTGGTAGTTTTTGTGCACACTGATATTTGAGAACCGTTTCTCCACAAACTAGAATTGAGAATTCATTTAAAATACTTCCCACATGGCCTGATGTTTGTTCTATTCTTCAGAATAGCTCCAGGTTTAATTTTTTTTTCTACCTCCCAAAACTACCTCTAGGATGTGCAAGTTCTAAGACAGAAATACATCCTTTTGGTTAAAAAGAGAATTACCAGTATGTCTTGGTTGTAAATAATTCTACAGGTATTGTTAAACAGATTAAGACCCACTTTCTTCCTGTTGTAATGAGTAATATATAAAAAAAAACTTTTCATGGAAAATATGAACAGTGGTTCAAAGGTTTCATGTCATAAAAAATTCTTTTTCTTTAAAACCGTCTTTTTGAAATTTATTTAATATAAGTAGACATGATGTTCTCCATTGATTTTCTCCTCTTGAGAGAATTATGTTCTATTCACTTGCCCTTAAAGAAGTTCAAGACTGCTCTAACATCCCTGGCAATTAAAAGAGAAACTATATTATCTGGGGAATAAGCTCCAGAGCATGCCCCAAAGACCTGAAACTTTCAAGCCACATTGCCCTTGGAGTCTGCAGTTCTGTGCCTCAGTTTCCCTATAGGGAAAACTTTGGCTGGACAAATGAGCCTTTCCTGATATCATAGTTTCCATGAAGAGACAGGTTTAGAGCAAGATAAAATTATAAAAAATCTTTAAATTTCTTCAAAAATAGGGACTGTTTTAGAAGACTAAATCAAATTTCAAAGAGGCTCCTCATTTAGGTTTGTTTCAGTAAACAGTGGACAGGGATGAATATAGACAACCTGCCTGCAGGAAATTTTACAGAGAAATGCATTTGGTCTTCTCTGCTTATACTCACTGAAGCAGATAAAGGCTGAGGGCCTCACTTAGCCCCTCTCTTTGCTGCTCTTTAATTTAATTCAATTCAGTAAATATTTTACAGAATCAATCTGAAACTCTTGCCATCAGTGGTAGATAGATTCTGGGGCTCCCCATGAAACCTATTTCCTGATCTTCACACTTTGTACAATCCTTTCTTCTTAAGTGTGAGAAGGACCTATGACTTCCTTTAAACCAAAAGAATATGGCAGAGGTGATTGTATGTTGTTCTGTGGTTAAGATGTATTATATAAGACTCCATCTTGCAAGCAGAGTCACCGTAGACACTCTCTTTGCAGTCCTGATGAAATAGGGGACTGCGCTGGGGAAGCCCAGATGGTAAGGAGTTAATGGCAGCCTCTAGCCGATAGCCAACAGAAAACTGAGGCACTCAGTCCTACAACTGCAAGGGACTGGATGTTGCAAACAATGATGCTCGTGGGGAAGCAGATCTTTCCCCAGCCTAGCCTCCAAATGAAACTCCATTCCTGGCCAATACCTTTTTTTCAGGTTTGTGAGACTCTGAGCAGAGGACCCAGTTAGGTTGGACCTGGACTCCTGACCCATGGAGACTGGGAGGTAATAAACGTGTGTTGTTTTAAGCTACTAAGTTTGCAGTAGTTTATTATGCAGCAGACAAAACTAATAAAGTTCATTTGTTGATTTTTTAATTTTATTTTATAAATTAGGTTAGCCAGCTGAAACATAAAAATCACCTTGGTCTCAAAATAGTAACACAAACAAAAATGCATGACTTCATCAGGTTCAAATCTACCTACAAGACTAAATACAAAGGAAGAGTGTGAGATCCTACAAGTCTACATGTAAGAAAATTGGGACTCAGAAGAGGGTGGGTCTCTCCTAACTACTATGGTTGGGGAAAGCAGCCTAAAGGAAGGATACAGGGTGGGAGGGGAGATTATAAAAATATAGTGGATATTTATTTTTTTTAAAGCTGGAATTGATGCAATATACAAAAGTAGTTTCATTTTTCCATTTTCTGAATTCAGTTATATTCTATTGCAAGAGTTGGCAAACTATGGCCCGCTCATAAAATCTGACCAAATATATGTGTTCATAAATAAAGTTCTACTGGAACACACCAATGACTGTTCATTTACATGTTGTCTATGACTGCTTTCTCACTACAACAGCAGATTTGACTAGTTCCAACAAAGAACATACAGGTTACAAAGCCTAAATTATTTAAATTATTAAAGCCTGCCCCTTTACAGAAAAGTTTGTTGATCCATGGAATCTGCTTTTTCTATTTCTTTCCAAAATGTATTCATAACTTCCTGGTCCCTTCCAGGTAGTAAATCACAGTCTCACTTGAAACTTCCACCTTAACCCAATTTAACTCTCCTCTCATTCCCAGTATGCAGTGCAGGGTTAAGTAGGACCCTGATTCCTTGGAGTGGAGGGAAGTAGTACTGTTGTTACCCTGAGATGACTCTCGCCTGTCCGTTTTAAAAACTGTCTTTTCTAGTTCATTGATGTAATGAGGATGCTGAAGAACCAGAAGATTTTCACTACTTATCTGTCTGTGCCCATATGCTTCTCAGACTAATACTGACCAGTTTCTATGCCATCTGTCCATTTCCTCTTCAGTGAGTACCTGGAGAAGACCTTTGGATGACTCTGTGAGTCACAATTCCGTTAATGCTCCTGCTGCAACTTGACTTTCTCTTCCCCTTCAGTTCCCACCATCAGAGTTTCTTGAGACTGGCATCTTATTGCTCAGTGGGCATTCCTTCTGAACTCTAGTATCCATTTAAGACATTAAACAGAGAGAATACAAAGTTACTCCACCATTCTCACTCACCTCGACCATCATTTCTCTCCAACTCAGATAGGCAAAGAGAACATCAGTAAAGTTTTCACCTAAGCAGACATTGAAGTGAGAAATGGAATGGCAGTCTTGTATATGTATGTGTGTGTGTATATGTGTGTGTGTATATGTGTGTATGTGTATATATATATATATATATATATATATATATATATATATATATATATATATAATCCCCATCCCCTCATTTGTCTACTTATCCAGGAGAAGAAGGTATTATAGGAAAGGGAAAAGTAACTTTTTATCATGTCACCCTTTCTCTAGGGCCTATGACCTCAATGGTGATGACTTTCTCATCTCTCTCTACTCCAACCACCCACTGCAATCATTTTATAACAAATGAGTAAAGTGGAGCAAGCATGCTGGTAGTAGAGGTGGTCTGCCCCTAGATAGTAACCCTGATTTATGAGTCTGGTTTATTTAGGTGTTTTATTTGTCTAAATTGTGGGAGTTGATTAATAGGTCTTAGTGCCATTTCAACAACCTGCTACAGGGAGGTGGAAGAAGAGCATCTGATACACTTTAAAAAGTATTTAGATAACTCAAAGATATTAAAGGTAGAATGATTTGGTTATTGAATCAAAGAGGATCAGATCATATAGGAACTCAGTCCCATTAATTTAGATAACACTAGGGGTTCTTAATAGCAGGCCTATTGACATTTTAAACTAGAGAATTCTTTGTTGTGGGGAGCTATCCTGTGCTTTGATGGATCATTTCCCCATCCAGTTGTGGCAACCAAAAGTGTCTTTAGACATCCTCAAATGTCCCTGGTTTGAGGAGTCAGGTGTTTTTTAAGAAGCCCTGTAATCATTGGTCAACCAGCTAACGTACACTGAGTTTATGCTGAGAAGGAGAATTGCTGGTTTGTTTTATTCCCTTATTTTAAAAAAATATTTTCATGTAGTCAAACTATAATCATGATGAAAATAAGAGACTACTCTGAAAATGATCTAGAATTATCACCTTAATAGAAAAGCTGGATATATACTACCATAAGAGATGACACATCAACTCTTTCTGTGAATTCATATATCTTGTGTTCTAGCAAAAATTAATTTATGCAACTGGTTTTTTACCAAAACATCAGCTAACAGGTCAGGGAAGGAAAACTCTACTGTGTACCAGACCCTGTGTTAGCCAATTTTATATACGTTATCCTACACCTGAAAGTAGGATAAGAGATATTAAATTGTTATTCCAGGTCTCATAGCTAATAACTAGCAATAGAATTCAAATAAGTCTGAGGGTGAAATTTAGGGAACTCAATGTCACAGTCCTATTTTTCTAATGGTCATAAGCATCTGCTTCCAGGATGGTGCTTATAGCCCTCTAACCCAAGGTCCCACAGCGGTGGGTTCTCCAATTCACATGGACCTTGCCCTGGATCTTTGTAATCGTTCCAGGAATTTATAATACTATTTCTATATGCTACTCCCTATGAACTTAAGAACAACATAGCTGCCTCTGAAAAATGGGGAGTCCAGAACAAATGACCTCTGTAGACTCAATCCAATTAGCTTTAACACCCAACATGTATTTAATTCTATTCAATTTTAGATTTTTATGAGACTTGACCATTGTTGTTGATATCTATTATTTTTCACATTATTTACTCTCTTCAATTCAGGTTGATGTTTCTTACCCTACCAGATCCTAATTTAGTCATCCAGTTAATGGTTGACTGGCAGTTTCATAGGATAATCCGCTCATATCTATGTTATCATATCTGGAACTAGCTGTCATCCACATCTGCTTAGAACAATACAATGACTTATGCTAAGCAAGCATGACCTTCCACAAAGAAAGTGATCATCAAAATTTTTAACATATTTTATTTGTGATTATAAGAATTGCATGAGAAGATAAAGAGGAGAGAGCAGAGTTTTCAAATATGGTTAATTTCAATAAATGAAAGACCTTTTAAAATAAAATTTAAATGGCAGCCCAATGTATTAAACAGATAAAAATGGAATTGCTTTAGGTTAAACTTATTGTATAAAGGCCTGATCTTACTTGGCCATCATTTGGCTTCTTATAATGGATGCCCTTTAGAAACTTCCTAAGACTTCAACAAACATTTGAAAATTCATGTTCTAATAGAAGCAGTTATGGGAAAGTAAATGAAGACCTCTAAAGATTCACTCTTCCAAAAAATCAAACAGAACACAAGAAAAAATTTCAAAATTAACTTTTTCAAAACTCTTAAAAATCTAATGTATTTCTATAATACAAGCAGTGTT